>PVKA01044601.1:0-16057 GCA_004027165.1 Ctenomys sociabilis | reverse complement strand
AACAACCAAGATGTCCATCACATGAGGAATGGTTGAAAAAGATGTGGTATTTCTATATAATGGAGTATTACTCAGCTATTAAGAATGATAAGTTTGAAGCATTTATACTGAAATGGATGCCACTTGAACATATACTCATAAGTGAAATAAACCAGACACACATGTGTAAATATCGTATAGTCTCCCTAGTATAACAAGCAAAAAGCAGAAATACAAAAGGAAACGTACAACGACAACTAAAATCAATTGAGTCAGATAAGGCAAAGTGAATGGCATATGCAGCAGGATACTAATCAGCTTTTCTTCTGGATGGTTAACAACCTAAGTTCAAAAATCAGAGTCAGAGAAATAGAAGAGCCACAAGGCCAGCCAACATTTTGGCTCTAGCCTTTCAAGGTCAGCGAAGACTCAGGACATAGGAGAACCTGTACTGCAATGTCATGAAATTCAGTTGAGCTCCGAATTTTCTGACCAAGGAGATTATGGAGCCACAGAGGAAAGAGATTGAAGTTCTAAAGTGTGCCTGGGGAGAGTCACATGGAAAGAAAACTTTCTCTCAGGCTCTCACAGAGAGCAAACTGGTCAAGCATTGACCGTGACTCATCCACATGGATGACACAGACAAAGGATCTACAGAATATGGTACAGGACTGCAAGATAAACCCTGAGGGGACTTCACTGACCACATAAGAAACATAAAGTACACGTGTTGGTATATAAGTCTTGCTCTATCTAGGTCTTAACCATCCAGCAGAAAAGTATAAAAATGAAGTATACATCACGGGGCCGTAATATTAAGCTGAGCTGTAAATGGCTATGGTCGACAACTTCTTTGAATAACTCACTAATGTTGTGGAAGGCTGGACTGTGTTGGATTGTGGTGTCAAGTTCAAGCACCTAAGTTAGTTGAATGACAATGGAGTGCCCACCTTGAGGGGTGTAGACAAAGGAAGGGGTATAGAAAGAAAAAATCATGATGTGTGCATATAGATAGTACAGTTGGGATAGATAACGCTGTGCTTCTACATAATTCTATGAGAGGCAAGATCTGCACTAGTGGTGGTTGGACAGGATATTATGTTGGCTTCTAGTACTATGGTCATCCACTAGGAAAATAATTATTGAATTTTTGATATAATTCAGATATAAAAAATAAGATATATAAATAGCTACACTCTTAATTTACTGATAAGAGACATCTGCTATAATAATGCCTGTAAGTATAATATCATGTATGCACCTTGTACGATACCAAAACAGTATGAAAACAGTTTGCAATGTATTAATTTATCGAATTTGTCTTGTTAAGGTGTCTTAAAACTGTCTGATTGATATTTGTACTTCAATAAAATAAAAAATAAATTAAAAAAAACAGGGAAAAAAGGAACCTATTGCAGGAAAATAACATGACATAGATATGCCAATGCATATCAGTTATAACCATCAATATACTTGGTTTAATAATCAAAAGAAACAATCTAGGGGCTGGGGAGATAGCTCAGCAGAATAAGCACTTACCTGACAAGTGCAGGGTCCTGGGTTCAATCCCCAGTATCACAAAAAAAAAAAAAAAAAAAAGAAGAAAAGAAAAGAAAACAGACTAGCAGAATGGATTAAGAAACCAAATCCAACAATATGCTGTATATAAGAAACACATTTAACTCAAAAGGAAATTCACAGACTGAAAGTCAAAGAATTAAAAACAATCCTCCATAACACAGTAAGTCAGAGAAAAGCAGGGGTAGCTATTCTGGCTGCTGACAATATCAACTTCAAATCAAAAATCACTCATAGAGATAAAGAAGGTCACTGCATACTTGGTAAGGGAAAACTGCAAGAGGAAGAGACAAATATATATATATATATCCAATACAAGAGCACCTACACAAGACACAATTTTAACAGACATGAAAAACATCAAATGAGCAATAATGCAGTTGTAATGGGGGACTCTAATGGCCACTGTCACAAAGACATAGATCAAGTAGGCAAAAAAATTAGGAAAGAAATAAGAGAACTAAAACAACTTTATGAAGAAATCAACTCAGGATACCTTTACAGAGTGTTTCACTCAACATCAAAGCAAAACGCATTATTCTTAGCTGCTCATGGGACACTCTCCAAAACAAGCCATGGACTAACAGAACATTTTTAAGTAAATGCAAAGGAATTGAATTCTCTCATGCATACTATCAGACCACAGTGCATTGAAACTGGAAATTATCGACCAAAGAAACAACAAAACACCATAAACACATGGAAATTAAATAACAACCTCCTAAACAACCAGTGGGACATAGTACAAATAAAAAATTATTTGCAATCAAATGAAAATGCAGAAACAACTTACCAAAACCTGTGGTATATGATTAAATCTATCTTAAGAGAAAAATTTATGACAGTAAATTTGCACATTAGGAAAGCAGAACAAGCACAAATAACAATTGATTTATGCTTATGCTCCACAATAAGCTCCTGGAAAAAGAACAGCAAGTCAAGCCCAAAACCCAATGAAGGCAGGAAATTAGCGATTAGACCACAAATAAATACAATGAAGATAAAAAAAATAATGCAAAGAATAAATAATTCAGAGTTTATTCTTTGAAAGAATAACTAAAATTAATAAAGCTCTGGCCAATCTAATAAAAAAGAAAGAAACACCTAAATTCATGCAATAAAGAATAAAAACAATGAAATCACTACAGATCCTAGAGAAATTCAGAAGATCATCAGTACCTACTTTCAAGATCTTAACTCTCACAGGATGTGAAACACAGAGGAAATGGACAGTTTCCTAGATATATATATGGAATTTCATATGAAATTCCAAAGCTGAGTCAAGAAGATACACAAACTCTGAATAACCCACTAACAGGAAACAAAATTGAAACTGTAATAAAAATCCCACCAACACAGAAAAGCTCGGGTCCTGATGGGTTCACAGCTTTATTCTACAGTAAATTTAGAAAAGGTTTAATAAGAATTTTTCTCAAACTCTTCAATGAAATTGAAAAGGAAGCAATTCTCCCAAACTCATTCCTGGAGGCAAGTATTACCTCCAAAGCCAGGTAAGATCCAACTAAAAAAGAGAACTATAGGCCAGTCTCTCTACTGAATATAGATGCAAAAATCCTCATAAAATGCTTGAAAACAGCATGCAGCAAACCATTAAGAAGATTATATATCACAACCAAGTGGGTTTCATCCTAGGAATGCAAGGATGGCTCTCACATGCAAATCCGCAAATGTAATACACTACATAAAAGAGCCAAGAACAGAAAACACATGATCATCTCAATATATGCAGAAATTTTTTTTATAAAGTCCAATGCTCATTCATGATAAAAACCCTACAGAGAATAGGAATAAATGGTCTATATCTCAAACTGATAAAAGCCGTCTACGACATACCAACAGCCACCATCATCCTAAATGGGCAAAAGCTGAAAGCCTTCACTTTAAAATCAGGATCAAGACAAGGTTGTGCACCATTTCCACTCTTATTAAGTATAGTTCTGGACACATTATCCAGAGCAATTAGATAAGTGGCAAAAATAAAAGAAATGATTGGAAAAGAATAAGTGAAATCATCATTATTTGCAGACAACATCCATGTTTATAGCAACTCAATTTGTCAGAGGTAAATCATGGAAACAACCAAGATGCCCACCAACTGAGAATAGATAAAGAAGCTGTGGTATTTTTGTACAACGGCTTTATAAAACAGAATAAATTCAGGATTTTTGTCCGTAAATGGATGCAACTAGGTACTATACTCAAGTAAAATAAATCAGACCCGCATGCAGAAAAATTGTATTGTCTCCTTAGTGTGAGAACCTGAGAGAAAAAATAGAATATGAAGGGTACAATAAATACTGGAAAACTGGAATGAACTTATCTAAAAGGAAAGAGCTACTGACTTGAGAATGACAGGAGAGTGAGCAGGGGAAAGAGATATATGTACGTACATAGGAAGGGTTGTTTGGACAACTGTACTGTAGATTTCTGCTGGTCTATGGAAAGGAGTGGATAATGCTCAATTTGTTTTGTCTCCTTTTTTCAACTGTCCTTTTTCTGTTCTTAATTTCTTATATATTTCTTTCTTTTTTTCTTCCAATTTTGTATGCATATATCTGGTAATGCAAATAAATCAATGGAAGACAATGCTATGCATTACAAGAAATACTGTGAAATTCATATTATTTTGTGAAGTGAAATTTTGTATCATTTGTAATTTTTCTGTTTTAATACTATTTTGTACACTTTTAAAATGAAAAAATATAAAAATAATAAAGATCTCAAAAAATACCAGTGTTGTCCAGTTGTTGGGAAGATGGAACCCTTCTACAAGTTAGCAAGAAGGTAAACTACTACAACCACTATGGAAATCAGTATGGTGATTTGTCAAAAAAAATTAAAAATAAAAATTTCACTTGACGCAGTTATACCTCCTGTGGACATCTCTTTTTGGATTAGCTCTACTTAAGAGAGATTTGTGACTATATCTGATTATGTAATTTAGAAATCTTTGTTCCTTTTTTTAGTGTGTTTGGTATAGGGTCTCACTATGCAGCTCAGACTCATAGTGATCCTCCTGTTTTTAGCCTCCTCGTGCTGGGATTACACTGTGTCACCAAGCCTGATTTCAGTGGTTGGCTTGGCAGGCCCATGGATGGGGCTGGTGTAGCATGTGGTGTCTGGTTCCAAATCCCTGAGCTTATATAAGCAGATGCGTAGTCTGCTGAGCTATCTCTCCGGCCATCATTCAGAATTTTTTTGGAACTTGGTCACCTTACAGTTTGGAAAAGTTGCACTGGAAGCTTTAGAACATTATGGGCAAGGGTTGATGCATGATTCTTGTTAGAACACATAGGAAGAGAATGAAGAAAAAATCAAGACAACAAAGGCCAGGCTCAGGAAACTTCAGTTGGGAAGGACTCCACTATTAATTGGGCTAGAGGCTTTGTGTGTTATTTCTGATTATTAACTACTTCTAGGTATAGTCTTTCTGGAAGTAGAACTGGAATCTGAAATATTCTGAGGGGTCTGAATTCTGTCCACTTCCCATGCCTCAGCTTTACAGGCATCACATACTGGGTCATTTATGAATCAGTAAATTCCTTGAAAGGAAAGGCATTATAAAATGCCCAGCCACTTTAAAAGCCTTCCTTCTCTCAGGTCATTGTGGAATCTTCATGATGGCTTCAAAAACTTTTGCTTGCATGTTATGTAACTTAATTTTTCTAACTGTGAAAACTGTTCTGATACTAACTAGTCCAAAATAGGCAGAAATTCATTTTAATTTAATTTTCTTTTTTTAATTTCATGAAAGATTTGTAGAAGTCCAAATTATAAAATAAATTATGCTGAAATACACATAACTTTAATCTCTTTTCCCTCTTATGCTTCTCCCCTACACTATATATAACAATATTTATCAGGTTTTTTTAGTCTTTTATTATTTGATTTTGTACATACAAACACATGTGCAAAATTTTCTTCTCTGGAGCTGGGGTTGTAACTCAGTGTCGAAGTGCTTGCTTAGCATGGCACAAGTTTCTAGGTTCAATTGCAAACTTCACCAAAGTTGTTTTGACCTTTCTTACATCAGGGATAGTATACTGTGTGTCTCCGTTATTCTTCTCTTGTTGCTGGGATGAATACCTGACACTCAAAATGAAGGAAGGAAAGGTTTATTTAGATCACATGACTGGATGTTTCAGTCCATACTTGGCTGGCTCCAAGGCAGAGCGGCACAGGGCAGAGGGCATCAATTCATGGCCTTGGCAAAGAGCAAGAGGAGCCAAGGGAGGAGTAGCAGCAACAATGGTGATGGAGGGAAGTCTGTCTTAAATTGCATTCAGGTTCTCTACCCCAGGCTGGGGGAAGTACACCCATAATCCCAGCAGTACTAAGATCCACAATCCCCATGGATCATGAGTTAATCTCCAACTCTAGAAGTCCCCATCACATGACTTCATGAGGCTTTTGGGGGGACAACTAGACAAAAACCATGACACTGTGTGCACTGCTTGTAGCTTGCATGACCGTTATATTCTTTTCTTTGAACCCTAGGGGCCAGGGATATAACTCAGTGGCACAGTGTCTGCCTGGTATGCACAAGGTCCTGAATTTGATTCTCGGTTAAAAAAAAAAAAGAAAAAATAGTAAAGCCTTAGGGATTGAACCTAGGCATGCTCTACTACTGAACTATATCCCTAGAACATTTTATTTTATTTTTATGCCTTATTATTTTTATAAATTTAGAAACAAGATCTCTATTAAATTGCCCAGGAAAGATTCAAACTTGAGGTTCCATAGTTTGTTTGTTTGTGGGGTACCAGGGATTGTACTCAGGACACTGTGCTTTCCCAGAAGGCTCTTATGCCACTGAATTATCTTGCCAGCCTGCCTGACTCTTGAAACTACAGGTTACACCACCACACCTAGCTTCAGTATTATATTACTAGATGATAAAAGATACAAATTCTTTATTTTCATTTGACAGACATATAGTGCTCCCTTGTGTGGACCTAACATCATAGCTTACTCAATAAGAGCAAAGAGAGAGATAGAGAGAGAGATCTTAGATTTGTTATTACTGAAAGCTTTAGATGGGTACAGAACTGGGAGGGAACCTATAATAAGTTCCATGTACTCATCATCTATTTGTAGCAATTATCAATTCATGTCTGAATAGTATTTCATTTATACCCCCACTTCTTTCTCCTCCTTTCATTAACCATTATTTATGGAGAAAGAATTTTAGTTTCATGAATATATTACTCTCAACAATAAGGAAAAAAATAAGAAGTTGGGGATATAGCCCAGAGGCAGTACATTTTGCTCGGATATATGAAGCTTAGGATTTGATCCCCAGTAGAAGATAAAAGTTGGATGAACATTTAAATAGTTTCTCTCTTTTTTTTTTTTTTACTTTAAAGAGGAAAAATGTGAAAATAATAAACCAGAGTTTCAAAACAGATTAGTAGGAGAGTAACAATGATGAATATATTGTGTATTGTTATCATCATAGTAATTATTCAGAGTACGAGATATAGGCATGAAAAATTAGCATTATTATATTGCACAAACCTTTCTTTTCAATGAATTGTATAACTATCTCAACTATCTGTCCATATATATTTTTTCCTTTTCTGTTCCTTCTTTTTTCTTCTTTCCCCATCAGTTTCTCTTTTATTTTAAATAATTTCTTCCAAATTCACAATATCTATTGTACTTTTTCTTTCTTTATTTATTTTTGGTACCAGGGATTGAACTCATGACCTTGCACTTGCCAAGCAGGCACTTATGCCACTGAGCTATCTTCCCCACCCCACTGTGCATTTTTTATCTTATTTGCTCATTCAACTATATATGCTAATGAGACAACATGATGTTTACACGTGTAGGTCTGATTTATTTCACTCATGAATATTGTCTCCAGCTGCATCTATTTATCTGTAGAAGTATCAAGTTTATCCTTCTTTATAACTAAGTAGTACTCCATTGTATAAAAATACGACATCTTTTTCATCCATAACCCTGTTGATAAACATTTGCATTGTTTCTGAGAATTAGCTATTACAAATTCTGCTGCTATATAGATGGGTGCACAGAAATTGTTGTGGTATGCTTTTCATTCTTCTGGGAAGATACCCAGAAGAGGAATAGCTGGGTTGAATGAGACCCCTCACCCTCATTTTTTAAAGAATCTCCACACTGATTTCCACAGTGGTTGCATCAGTCTACACTCCACCCTACAGTGTGAAACTGTTTAATTTTTCCACATAGCCCTGCGGTATTTCTTACTGATTTCTTGATAATAACCGTTCTTGTGGAATGAGATGACATCTCAGTGTTGGTTTAGTTTGCATCTCTCAAATGACTAATGATATTAAACATTTTTTCATGTATTATTTCATATGTGAGGCCTTCAATTCAACCCCCAGTAAAACACACTCATACATAATCATACACACACACACACACACATACACACGCACACACAATTAAAAATACTTCTATATGCATGGTCATGTTCAGGATGTTGTGTATGTTGAGTGATATTACAGGAGCTGTCACAAAATCATACAATGTATGATGACAAGATGTAGACAATAAGTCTGCAGAGTTCATGGAAGGCTGAGGTTCCTGTGGGTTGAATTAATTTTATTCTTGGGGAATTTAGAGATGGTTGGCTCAAGCTGGTCCATGGGTTAAACGTGAAAAGGAACACAGAAATCAGACAGAGTAAATTACAACAGGACAAAGATCAAGAAAAGATTTGGACTTGAAAAAATCAGGTACAAAAGTCATATCAAAAATGAGAGCAGAATGAACAATAGTGGATGTTCTGGGTCAGGTCCTCAGAAACTTGTGTGTCCCTTAGGAGTGGTGGTACATGCCTGCTGTACTAGTATTGAGGAATCTGAGGCCCTACAATCAAAAGCTCAAGGCTAGTTTGGGCAATTTATCCAAATTTTGAAAATATGAAGGGCAAGTTATAGTGTAATACTCCATAATTCAAACCCCAGTTCCACAAAAATAAAGCTACTGTGTCCCAAACCAATTTGCTCTGTGGTGTTAAGCTTTCAGATCTGCTTTCTGGCCTTTCTTCCTTGCCTTCTCAGCCTTTTCCCTACATGTACCTCAGCCTCCAGCTGCAGAAGTTGAATACAGATTCAGAAAGGAAGCACCTTCCAAAATATCCTATAACCAAGATAACTAAAATTTTAGAAGAAATAAATAAATTTCTTATTTTACCATTTGAGAAGTAGATTACAAGCATGCTGACCAAAGAGGAAAATGCGTTCTTATGTGGGACTATGCTCATAAAGTTTTTACCATAAAGTTTATTGTCCAGCTTGGACACATTTGAGGGTAAAGATGATGCTATCCTACAATTGCAGAAGAACAGCAGTCATAATAGCTGAGGATCACAGTGTTCACAGCAAATCATGAAGTACACTTTCCACCATGTCTGATGGTGTTTGGGAGGGCGCCCTTCCCCACTCCTTCATTCAATATCTGACTTACAAATGTGGATGCCATTCTTTCCTCCCACTAGGTTATGAATTCCTCAGAGCCAGGATTATGGTCAGCATTCACCTTAGACTGAAGCATAACGTCACATACAATTGGCTGCATACCATAAACAGTCAACAGATGTGGGCTTACTTCAGAAAGGCAGGTAAAGACATGTGTAGATTGTGGGGAGGCCCTAGGGGGCAGGCACTTATACTGTCCCATGAGGACCCTAGGGATTACAAGGGAGGCACAAATGTGGAGTAGGAGGTGCAGGGTAAAGCCTCCTCAAATTCTTGTCTTTGTGTCCTCTGGCTAGCTTTGTGGACCTGCTCTTACCAGGTTTCTTCAGTCTGTCTCCACTGGCCCCAATTTGGTCCTGCTCCAGAGCTCCCCCATGAGCTGTCTTTAATTGTAAGCTTGGGAGCTCCTGTTCCAGGGCTGAGGTGTGCGTGGGCTCCCTTGGGAGTTGTCAACCTCACCTTCCCCCTCAGTGTCCATGCTGAGTGTCGGCACAGACACTGAGGAGTTCTACACATGGGAGAGGCTGGTGTCTGTGAAAGGTGAGCAGGCAAAATGGGTGCCCAGATGCTGGCTCTCACCCCATCTGTCCCCACCATCTCCTTGTCTGAGTCTCCCTTGGCCTCACCATCCTCTTTTAAATTGACACATATGTATGACTTATACAAATAACAAATGTATATGTAAACATACATGTATATTTTAATATAAGTATACAGTATGTAATGACCAGGTCAAAATAGTTGGCACACCTATCACATCAAATGTCCATGATTTTTTTGACTTTGCCCTTCCAGGGAGAAGAGGCTGTTGAATGTCGGAGGAGGCTGTTGTGATAGTTTCCAGGGAAACCAACAGTGACATGGACATCTAAAACTTGGCAGGATTGATGGACTACAGACTGAGCCCTTACCTGGAGGTAGCAGGTATTTCCCTTGGTTTTTCATTTAGTGAGTGCAAACACAGAAAAGGACAATAGAGTTAATTTGATCCTAGAAACTCCTCCTTAGGGCGTCTCTGCTGAAACTGACTTCCTGCAAGAGCCTCACGGAAAGGTGAATTTCGTTTTCCTGTCACAGCCTCTTTTCTCTCTTTCTTGTGGTTCTTCATACTAGCTAATGGTTTGTTTCCTCTTTCTGTTTAAGTCCTAGCATATTGCCTATCTTTTTTTTTTTTTTTTTTTTTTTTTTTTTTTTTTTTTTTGGTCTTTTTGAGACAGGGTCTCACTATGCAGTTCAGGCTGGCCTTAAGCTCACTTTGTAGCTCATGCTGGTCTCGAACTCACAACAATCCTCCTGCCTCAGCCTCCCGAGTGCTGGGATTACAGGCCTGCGCCACCACGCCCGGCTCCTATCTTTAATTTGCATTTCTATGAGGTAAAGTAGAATAAGGAATGTGAGGTTACAATGCCAGTTTGCTGATTCTGTACTACACATCACAAGGATCCCTGCCTCTTCTCAGCAGATTGAAGAGAGACTGATGAACTCAAAACATTTGATTTCTAGTTTTCTACGCTCCCTGAAAGTCCCTGTTCTGTATGCTGAGATTACTTGTTAAAATTCCTCAGAATCCTCATTATCCTAGTCATTCGGATTTCAGATTGGAAACATGTGACAGATTAAGACAGCCCCCAACGCACTCCCCTCACCTTGAATGTGGGCAACAGAAGGAATGTGATGTCACTGCCAGTATTAGGTGATAATATTGCTTCCAACGGTCTGTGGGACACTTGCCCTGGGAGAAGTCAGCTTCTACACTGCTGTGAAGGTCACAGCCTTCCTCTGCCACATGGGTGGTCTTGAAGGAGTGTCTCTTTCTGTCCTGCCTCTGGAGGACTGGCCGTGGCCAACAGCTGGACAGTAGCTTCATGGAAGACCTTCCTTCAGCTGCTTTCTTCTAAGTTGCTGTGGAATTCTTGACCCACAGAAACTGTGCTATAATAAGTATTGTATTTTAAGCTGCTAACTTTTGGAATAGTTTATTACCCAGGACCATGTAACTAATACAAACTTACAGGAAAAATACATTGTTGTGCTACTTGTAGATACACAGAAATGCCTCATTCTACAGCCCTGGAGAGATGAAGAGGTGAGGGACACTGGCTGGGAGAGGAGCACAGAACTGGAAGAGGCCTATAAAAGCTTAGAGGTATGTGTTTGTGGTATGCAGTAATTACACACATCTTTGGGAACTGGTGCACCTACACATTGCATCTAAATCCTCTTTGCTTCTACTTCTTCCCTTGTACCTCCTGCCATCCCCAGATCCCTTTCCAATCTACAAGAAGTAATTTACATCTTAACTTCCTGTCATCTATCTTGTATTTTTCTCTTTAAATTATTTTTATTTTGGATTTCTCTTAACAAAAACCATGAGGTATTTAACATTCTGTGTCTCGTTTTTCCCTTAGTCTCGAAGTGTGTCCATTTTTCCACAAATGACTCAAATTCTCCTGCTTGTGACAGAGTAGGACTCCACAAATGCTTGTGAGAGGGGTGGCAAGTGAAACAGAAAGGGGGACTGGCAAAGTAGCTCAGGGTAAAGGCCTTGGGTTCAATCTAATTTAAAAAAATATATTAAAGTCAAGACTTTGACTGTTCAGTGGGACTGTGAAAAATTCCAATGACACATTAAAAAAACCACTTCATTTCATCTCTTTTTGGTAATGATGCAAACCAATACAGATATATGGTCCAATTCTATAAGCTAAGAGGGTTCCTATAACTGTTATGGAAATATGGAGGTGTGTCCTCACTACATCCTAGTGCTTATGCTGTTGAGGTTTGATAAGTTACAAATACAATAGCTGACATCAGCTGTAGAATGCAGAGTTAAATTTTACTTTTAAATGTCCAAAACAGGGGCTAGGAATATTGCTAAATGGTAGAATTCTTGCTTTGCATGACCAGTACTTTGGATTAGATCCCTAGAACTGCACACAAAAAAAGTTAGCTAGTTAAACATATTTTTATTCTTATTCTTTAGGTGACTAGGAACTGAGCCATGGATGTATGGTTGAACCGATCATCTACAGACTTTGTTCTTTTAGGCATTTTTTCCCACCATCCCACTGATCTTGTTCTCTTCTCTGTGGTCATGATAGTCTTCACAGTGGCCCTCTGTGGGAATGTGCTTCTCATCTTCTTTATCTACATTGATCCACGACTTCATACTCCCATGTACTTCTTCCTTAGTCAGCTCTCCCTCATGGACTTAATGTTGGTCTGTACCAATGTGCCAAAGATGGCCGTCAACTTCCTATCTGGCAGGAAGTCCATCTCCTTTGTGGGTTGTGGAATACAAATTGGTCTTTTTGTCTGTCTTGTGGGGTCCGAGGGGCTCTTGCTTGGACTCATGGCTTATGACCGTTATGTAGCCATTAGCCACCCACTTCACTATCCTATCCTCATGAATCAGAAGGTCTGCCTCTGGATTGTTGGGAGCTCTTGGGCTTTTGGGATACTAGATGGCTTGATTCAGATGGTGGTAGTAATGAATTTCCCTTATTGTGACTTGAGGGAGGTGGACCACTTCTTCTGTGAGATGCTGTCCTTGTTGAAGCTGGCCTGTCTAGATACATCCCTTTTTGAGACAGTGATATTTGTTTGCTGTGTTTTCATGCTACTCTTTCCCTTCTCCATCATTGTGGCCTCTTATGGTCGAATTTTGGCAACTGTGCTCCACATGCGCTCTGCTCAGGCCCAAAAGAAGGCTTTGACAACATGCTCCTCTCACCTGACAGCTGTCTCTTTCTTCTATGGGGCAGCCATGTTCATCTACCTGAGACCAAGGCCCTACCGGGTCCCCAGCCAGGACAAGGTAGTCTCTGTCTTCTATACAGTCCTTACTCCTATGCTCAATCCCCTCATTTATAGCTTGAGGAACAGGGAAGTGATGGGTGCACTGAGGAAGGGATTCAACCACTGCCTCCTCAGCAACCAGTACTAAGTACCAGGGCAACTGGGGCCTGGCCTCAGACTCCTGAGTTCAAGTGACCTTCCTGCTTCAGTGCCCAGAATAACTGAGCTAAGATGCATCCCTGGGTATTATAATTGGCTAAATAATTCTGTTTTTAGGATTTAGTTTTGTTAATAATGAGAATCGTGGCACTCGCAGACTGGGGAAGCTGTTTCATACCTAAGCCAGTCCATTTCTGTCTCTGTCTCTGTCATCTCTGTCTCTGTCTCTGTTTCTGTCTCTTTTTGACAGAAACAGGGATTGAACTCAGGCCCTTGTGCTTGCCAGGCAAGTGTTTATTCTAATGAGACATCTCCCCGGCTCCCCCCCCCCTCTCTCTTTCTCTCTCTCTCTCTCTCTCTCTCAAAAAAAAGACAGATTTTTTTCTTTAATCTGATGCAAGCTATTTATAAAATACGTTAAAAAAGAATTGAGGAATTTATAAACTTCAATATGTGCAGTCATAGAAGGCTGGGATTGCTATCTCTTATTGTGTAAAATTAGAATGGTTTTCATCAACAGGTGGATTTCTGAGCAGAATTTGCTGACTCTTCTTACTAACTGAGACCATTTATTCAGAGTGTATCATTGTCCAGGCACTAGTTATGTGCTTCATTTATTTATGATGAGATCATTTGCCTTTTGCTTACTTAACGTCTCACACTAATTAAACTGTCACTACTGTCTTGATGAAGATTCCAGAGGGCACAAAATCAGTCTACATAATTCTTTTTGGTGAATTCCTACCCCTCTGCCATGTATCTGGAAACTTTATGAAGACTACTTTAAGCTTGGCATAGTGATATACACCTGTGATCTCAGCACCCCGAGGCTGAGGCAGAAGGACTTCAAATTTAATCCCAGGCTGGGCAACTTAGCAAGACCCTTGCTCAATATAAGAAACAAAAGTGGCTGAGATGTAGATCAGCATGAAGTGAGTTCCATTCTTAGTAGAGTAAAAAAAGACCACTTTCAAGAATAGCTATGCATAGTCCTTCAGATTCATGAGGAACAGTGTGAAGACTTATTTATTTGTGTATTCAGAGTCTGGCACACTGGAAATACACATAGGAGCTGTGTATACATACAATATTCTAACAAAATGGCCACTCTTTATCACCTCAGATTTTGTTTGTTGGTTGGTCTTTCTTTTCCTCTGATCTGATCTAGCTATGTTGTCTAGGCTGGCTTCAAACTGGGCTCAAGTGATCTTCTGCCTCAGGCTCCAGAATAAGCTGTCTCTTCTCAGGTATTAAGACTGGAACATAAGTAGCATGGCAGTACATGCCTGTGGTCCCAACAGACTGGGGAGCTGAGGCAGGAACATTGCAAGTTCTGACCCAGCCTTGGCAACTTACTGACTTAATAAGTAAGACTGCCCCAAAACTTAAAAATAAAATATGATATGGAGATTGCATCTCAGTGCAAAAAAACCCCTCAGGTTAATTTCTAGTACCAAGAAAGGAAGAAGAAAAAAATACCAGAACATAGAATTTATTCTTTTATTTGAAAAGTTATTTTCCAATAGTTACATTCAACCCATTTATATGATTTGTATATAACCTGTTAAAGTTAGAAGCAAACCTTCATACACAATTTAAATAAAACTACCTTTTCTTGGAAAAAAAAATATCTCCATTGAAAGCTTAGAGCAAAGGAGGATGAGAGTTGGGTCCTGGGAATCTGGCTAAGCCTCGGGGAGGTGTTCATTCAGTTCAAGGCCAAAGTTTCAGTTGAAAGATATCCATGAAACACTTACTCCTGCTCAGAAATGTAGTAAGTTCTAGAGCAGAAGAGATCTCACTTACATCCAGACCTATAAATCAATTACCTAATCAATGATCCTTAAGAAGTAAGCCTTGTGTTAATTTCATAACTAGTCTTTAGTGTGTTCAATTAAGAACTTAGAGAGCTGGGGAGATGGCTCAGTGGTGCTTTCCTGACAAACACAAGGGCCTGAGTTCAATCCCTGGTTCTGCAAAAAAAAACAAAAAAACATTTTTTGGTAAAATTTTGTAAAATAAGGAAATAAAAGAGAAATACATTATGTACCAAGGTATAGGAAAATAGAAGAAATGAGAATCTTGCCAGGATGTACAGAAGTTTGTGATACTTGTTTAACTTAACATTTTCTAGCTTAAATTCTAGAAGGCCACTGCTGTTTGCCAACTACTTCAACATGTCTTTTTCTAGTTCAACTCACTGGGGAATTTTTATACATGCACGTGGCAAATATTTGTTGTGATCATGTCAATCCAAGTCAAATTGTAATGAATGTCTTTTAAATTGCTTTACACCTCCAGTTGGAAAGACTATACATGTATGTGATTTCCTAAAGCCAAAGTGAAATCTGTATAAGAGTAAAGATTGTATCTGTCATAGCCACATAGTGTCTCATAATCTGGCTGTCCAAAAAAAAAAAAAAAAAAAAAAATCTGTTGTAGTGAAGATTTAAGGGATCAAAGATTAATCTTTCCAGCCAGGAGCGATGGCGCATGTCTATAACCCTGAGACAGGAGGATCACTGCGAATTCAAGCCAGGGTGGGCTACAAAGTAAGTTCAAGGCCACCCTGGACTGCTTAGCAGAAACCCTGTCTCAAAAAGAGAAAAAGAAGGGGCTGGGGAGATGGCTTGGGGGCTGGGGAGATGGCTCAGTGGAATAAGCGCTTGCCTGGCAAGCGTAGGGGTCTCAGTTCAATCCCCGGTTCTGCCAAAATAAATAAATAAATAAATAAATAAGAGAAAAAGAAAAAATAGCCACAGGACGGCAGCAGAGAGTCAGGCATCCAACCAGTCCAGACAATAAAGTGTGGGATCTGGTTTGGGTTTAAGCGGTTAAGATATATACAGAAATGAAGATTTTATTAAATAACACATATCTTGTCTAATGTGTGAAACCAAAAGTATAAGAACTTAAGAAGCAAAATAAAAGAGGCACGGTAAGAATCTGAGAGGCAGACACTAGAGAGATGGGAAAGGATTTGGGAAGAAGAATAAAGGTATGGTGTGGGGGAGATAAAAACAAGTGAGATGTGACATGTGTTTGTATCC
>PVKA01044600.1:0-16064 GCA_004027165.1 Ctenomys sociabilis | reverse complement strand
TAATTATTGAATCTTTGATATAATTCAGCTATAAAAAAAAACCTGTAAATATAATTTCATGTATGCACCTTGTACAGTACCAAAACGTTATGAAAACAGTTTGCAATGTATTAATTCATCGACTCTGTATGGTTAAGGTGTCTTGAAACTGTCTGATTGACATTTGTATTTTAATAAAATAAAAATAAATGGAAAAAAATAGAAATTGCTTTATAAATGAACGCTGGTCCTTAGATTTCCTTACGTTCCCCCAACCTCGTGCAAATGCAATGCGGAACCTTTGAAAGGCAGGCATTGAAGCTTGGAGACAGAGTCAAGCTCACTGACCATGCAGAGATTAAGTACAAGATGTTAGCACTAATCACATTAGCTCAACCTCCTTGACGATCCAGGGTGCTTATGCTGGGGAAAAGAAAGCCAGAGAGGCCCAGCTGCAGAGGTGCTGGTGCAGTTCGCACAGCAATCTCAAGGAAAGAGAGATCTGCTCCATTCCGAGGAAGGCATCTTCTCTAAGGCTGCTTATATTCTGGGGGAAAGTATATTTTTTTAAATAATGAAAATTGTAAATTACAGCCAAATCACATCACCGCATAGCTCCTAAGTTCTCCGTAACTGTTCATGCTTTGCCAAATAAGAGCGGAACTCCTTAGTGTGACCTTCACAGCTCTCTGCAATCTGTTCCCAATGCACTTTAATAGCTATAACTTCCACTCCTTCGCATTTGGACTAGAAATCGTGGCCAAATAAGATTACTCACCATTTTCCAATGTCTCTCGTAGTTTCCTATTCTTAGCCCAATCTTTCCCATAAGCACAAGGACCTAACTAAATTCTCCTTATTAAGGGTGCCACGTGTATGCTGAGGAAGGAAGAGGAAACACCTGCAGTCTGATGGCACACATTAAAAGGCCTTTACAGACAGCTCTTGAAGATAAAAAAAAAAATCGACAAAAGGATTCTTGTTGAGAACATGCTTGTCCACTTCAAAAAGACAGTTGTTCTTTCCTTAGATAGCTTCTACAGACTCAGCATGTGCCCTACCTGTTTGTGTTCACCTTATTTATTGACTTAAGGTAAAACAGAACAAGTCCTTCATGACTTCTTAAGAATTTAAAGGCATTACTAGACTCACACACACACACACACACACACACACACACACACACACACACAACCACACACAATATCCTGGTGTGGTGGTACACACCTGTAATCCCAGCACTTAGAGGCTGAGGCAGGAGGATCTCCACAAGTCTGAGGCCAGCCTGGGCTACATAGTGAGTTCAAGGCCAGCCTGAACCACAGTGAGACCCAGTTTCAAAAAACACAGTAATGTTTGACTAGTATATATTGTGAATAAGAAAATAAACTAGTAGACCTTAGATATGATTCCATATATGTCCATAAACAGACCCCAGCTTACAAGGTAGACTGGAAAATACAGTGAATGTTTAGTTTGGAAGAATTTATTACCCCTGACTTTGAACACACTTATCTCACCATTCTTACCATCTCCTCAGACATTCCTGAAAGTTTCCTTTTGTGATTATCTTTTTCTTTCTTCAGTATCAGGGTTCAAACTAGGGACCCTGCATTTCACCAGGCAGGCACTTATGGCCCTGAGTGGACATGGCTATGCCAATTTCCTCCCTGAGTCTATTCAAAAATGCTTAGCTTTCATGGTCATTTGATTTGGGAGAGAGCGGGAAGACACATGGATCCACATCAGTGGATATGATGGTGCTGCATAAAGTGCCAAGAATGGTGCTCTAAGTGTACTCAAACATGGGCGAATATCCTTAGGGAATTCATGGCCATGCATCTTTCTAATGCATTTTTTGCTTAAGCACTCATAGTATAACCTGATGTCCCCTTGTAAAATGACTCATGATGCACAGTTTGCAACAAAGTAGGTGTACTTTTCTCCTTGAAAACACTGCCATAAAGGGTCTGCCTTTTCCAGGCAAGACCATACAAGCTTATGTGCCCCAGTTCATCTGAATGATTGCAACTGTAGTGCAGTGCATGAGCCCTTTGTCAACACCAGGTCTGGTAAGTGGATTTTCATGGGCCAGCCTGAAAACCATTTTTTAAGGCTGGCTCTGTGGAGACAATTTTGACACTAAAGAAGGGGGAAACTGCAGTAATGGAAGTATTGCCTCTCCCACTATTATCTGCTCTTCCCCTTGCAGCTGTGGTCCAGGCTACAAGCTGGGCACTTCGCCACAATTCTGGTGACTGATAACCTCTCACAGAGAGCCCTGAGCATCACCACCTTAGCCAAGTGGTCAAATTCAGCATCTGTAACAGCTAGCGAGACCAACTTGGCTCCTGACATGATGCTATAGAAATCACAGTGTCACCTACTAGGTGCATCCTTGTCCTGAGCCATGAATACTACAGCTCCCACTTCAATTGAGAAAATGGCAGAGCCAAATTCTATGTTTTATTCTGCCAGGGCCTATAAGAAAATTACACTTGTCCCATCTCATTCAGTCCACCCAGTTGTGTACCTGAGATAGTAATTCAGAGTTTGGGAACTTACTCTGTACAAAGAAATGATCCTGTGCATAAAATAAAGGGATATGGGCCTCATTTTTACTTGAATGTGACTAAACTCATAAAAACCAATATGCCATGGGGGTTAAAGGCATGGGCACTGTAACCAAAATCTCGGGGTTGTAGTCCTATCTGTGCCACTTTCTAGCTGTGTGAGCTCTGGTCAACTTACTTGACTTCTCTGTGCCTTCATATTCTAGGTATTAGAGAAGGGTAACAGCATCAGCAAGCTAACAGATCTGATAGGAAGGTTTTGCATGAATTCATGTATGTACTGCATGAAGGACAATGTTCATACATAATGAGAGTTACAAAAATACAAGGTTTAAAAAAATACAAGGTTTAACGTGATGGAATATGAAAACTGTAAGCCAGTAGAAATCAGAGAAAAGTGTTCAGTTTGAATCAATGTCTGCAAGATGGTATTGTATCCGGAGAACACTTGAAAGAAATGGGAGTAAACACACAGACAGAAAGAGCTGGTATGTGGTAATGGAAGGAAACGTTACGGTGGCCCATAAGCGGCAGGCAGTGGAGGAAGGTGGCCATCCACTCCGTGGAGGAAGGGCTTTTCCACTGCTCCGGCTCTGCCCTGCAGCACTGAGGCGATTCATTAGAGCTCCAAGTGCTGTGTCAACCATGAAGAAGCGCGTAAGAGGGATTCTTGCCCAAGGGTAGGAGCCTAGGAACTGGCAATCTCTCATTCTTTGCAAAAAATTCGTGACTTGATGCTGGAATGCTGAAAGTATTGATGCAGTCATTCTAAGACTGCCTCTAAATGGAAGGGACAGGACTTTTGCACTTGTCCTACAGATTGCAGTCAACACAGGTCTATATGTATGTGTGAGTTTATCAGTATATTCTGAAGTGAAAGGGACCGAGAAAATAAATTTCCAGGTCAATACACTTACTATGTCTGACACCTTGGTCTAGTGACACCAAGTCATGCTATAGATCTGACAAGAAAACAATGATCACCATCCCCACTTCAGTTCTCTGCGTCAGCTGTCACCACCACCAATGACACACAGTGTTGATGTGCAAAAAGTATGAACATAGTGGCACATACTTCCAAAATCCTGGTCTTTGCTGCATCTTTAAATGGGCACAGATGATGCCTTTCATTTGTCCGTCCAGATAACATCGCCATTCTTTCTATCCTAGTCCCTTTCCCAGAAGGCTGACATGTAGGAGCTGTGTTAATAGTGCTCACTTGATCTCTGATTTAAGTTTAAATTTGGTCACCTTGGCTGAAAACTAGAAGAACAAGGGTAAGCTCTGGGCACGTAATGCCTGCATGGCACTGTTCATATTTCCTAGGCCTGGCTCTTTCCTCCACTAATGCTTTCTGTCCCTGGAAAACTTGAACTTGTCTCCTGTGGCACACTTCTGCGGGCCTGAGGATCTTGGTCTGTTCCTCCTGGCTCCCCTACACGTCTTCACGATGCCTGCCTTTGCAAATCCACTGCCCTCAGATTATCTTAGAGTGTCCCATCAGTGGTACTTAGCACTCTGACTAAGTCAAAAAATTACAGGGAGACCTGAACGGAGGATGGATTTGCTGCTACCTTGCCACAGACCCACTAGGAAACTGCTGTCATTTAACCATTTTTATCCAGAGAAACACTGTTTCAAGATGATTTAACTTACATAAAATATGTAAGTTTTATTTGTCAATGGTTAACTGCCAGGCCAGGAAGTAGTATAAGAAATGTATTTATTCTAGAATTCTGAAATTGTTGTCTGCACTGTTCCATAACAATATGAAACTTCAAATTGGACACTGGTCTTCCAGACCCAGCTCTACTACTAAATATTAAAACAATCTTAGGAAAGCCCATTTAACTTTCTGGATTTCATTTTCTTCATGTGCACCATGGAGGATCAAATTAGGTGCTTGTAATAGGTTTTTTAGTGTTTGCATTCTGAAGTTCCAGAATCTCAAATCCCTAACTGTACCTGTTAGTCCCTTGGAAATAAGAACTATAGCCCCAAAATATTGACCAAAGTTTTTTATATGCTAGAATTACCTGAAGCACTTGGTAAAATAGCATTGTTAGGCACTGTGTTCAGAGCCTCTGAAACAGTCTTCAAGTGCAGAGCCTGCATTCTTGCTTCCCCCTGAGAATCACTGCACTTAGTATACGATTTATATAAAGCACTATTCAATGAACCACTGCTGTTTGCCAAAGCTGCTGGGACAGCAAAACCAGGTAATTCAATAAAATAAACCACTAAAGGTGAGCAAAATGAGGCAGTGAACGGATTTCTTCAAAATACAAAACATAATTAAAAGGTATAAACAATTGAAAGGAAGCAGCAGCTCTGTTAAGTGTCAGAGCTATCAGCATATACTATATATTACAATGTTCAGTTGCTTCCTTTGTTGCTAGTAAATAAACATGCAGTGTGATTTCTGATATACAGAGCCAAGTTTTAGCACTCTGATTGCTCCGAAGCATAAATTGTGCTGAACATGGAACAAAGTAACTGACAAAAATGTTTCTAATTCAGGAAACAGGCAGTCATTATGACCGTGTATTAAAACAAAGAACTTCATTCTGCTCTTCCAGGCAGGATTTCTTGGCCTCCTCTTTTGTATACTTGCTAAAAGGCCTGGCTATCTTTTTTTAATCACTAATAGGAAGTCAACAAATCAATGTAAATGGGAAAGGTGAGAGACAAAAATTGAAAAGCAGATATAGAATGAATACAATGTTTATAAAAATCAAGTCACCAAAAGGTATTTTCATAGGATTATGAGAAAATATACAATTTCAGAATTAAGTCTTAAAAACTGTAACACTTGGAGAGGTCAAATTTACTTATTTAGAGCCTCTTCCTTATTTAGAACATCTTTCATGAAATCAGATGTATGATGAGTTAATAACACAGAATCATTTTGATTTTCCATGTTGGGAGAAGAAACAGACACATAGCCAAGATTCTAAGAGTAGAGAAGCCTGGTTCTGCAGCCCCCAGCCCAAGAGATTACCAGAAGAAGAAAATGGAAAGGCTCAGAGTGCATTAAGATAAATGACCCTGCAAAAGTAATCAGGAACGTTTTGTACTTTAGGATACAGGCTTCCAAGAATATGAAACCATAGCCAAATGTAGAACAAAACAAAACCGGCCCTACCGAGGAGTGAAATATCCTGTGTAGTACTGAAATATTTCAAACCAACAGGTCACTTCTTTAGGTGAGATGAGATTGCAGTCTAAGAAATGTTAGAGCTCCATCAAAGAGCCCTAAACAGGGTATGTACGACTCACCATGCATTTTAGAAGAAAAAGAAGCTACAGAGTGCAAGCTGGTTTAGAAAGCAACAAGGCTTCAGGAAGAGGGGCTGATTCAAGGCCCTTGCAGTAGTCCAAGTGTAAGCAGGAAAGTCGGGTGGGGGGAGTGGATAATTCCAAGAGATGTGGAGAGTAAAAGTCTCCGTGCTTAAACCTGGACAGCAAAGTTGACAAAATTGGGAAGAAATGATTCCAAGATTCTAGTTTAAACAGGGTGCATGCTGGTGCCTCTGACTAAAAGAGGGGAAACGGAAAATGGTTTCCATTTATTCATGTATTTGTTTCGCTTGTTCTGTAATGGGAGGATAGGAGAAAGATGAGGCAGCTCTGGATATGCTTGCTCTAAGCAGTTCGTATAACAACCCGTGGACATGTCCAGTTGCAGATGAAGTTGTGAGTCACTGGTATTGATCCAGGGTGGCAACACCACAGAAATCAGTGAAATCACTCAGATGGCTCACATTAAAAGAGCACACAGAAGAACTAAGGAAATCACACACTCCTGAAGGAGCAGCAAGGGAGGAGAAGACAACAAAATGATTACACACAAAGGCCTTTGAGGAAGGTGCATAATGTTGTGAGAAATACTGTAGCAAACACAACCCTTAAGATAGGAAGTAAAGTAGATATTTACTGCTGGTAGCATGCCCAATCTCTTCCGGGCCAGTGCAATCAGGCTGCAGCCACTTAAGTGAATTAGTGTTTGTGGAAGCCAGCTGCCTCGCCTGAGAGCGCCTGCTGGGCTTGGCCTTCGTGCAGGAGACCCACGGGGAATAACTGGCAGGGCTGAGGATGCGAAAGTGAAAGCAGGGCCCCTCACCTCAGGGCAGGACTCTGCACACTGCCACTTAGGCTTGCGGTTCCCCAGGGAATGAAAAGAAAGCTACACTTCAAGTGAAACCCTTCCTTTGCTTAACTCCTCCCCTTTTCCCACCTTGCTGCCCTTGTTTCTTCCCAGTTTTCCCAGAGTGCACTCTCTCAGAGTCCTGTTGTCACAGAGAACCAATGAATGATATTATTACCATGTAGCAGAGGCACTTGGGCTTAACATCAATATCTGTCTGAATAACAGGCAGCTTAGACATAACATGGGCTACTTTCCAACAACCACAGATATTCTAAACTTGAAATTCTTAGACAATGTGAAAAAAAAAAAAACAATTACACATTTTTACACAAAAACTTAGAAATCAAACCATATACAACATTGCATCAGGACAACCCTATGAGATTTTTTTCTTGTCTCTTGTTTGCTTTTATTACCTTTTTTGTTCTTACAAACATTTACTTTAATGAGAATGTAGCAATAATCAATAAGACATTAGAAGCAGTAAGCCTTTAGAAGACAACAATATGTATTGTATTAATTATTCTAACTGTTCTATTAACCTGTTTTGAAACTGTTTCAGTGCTATTTTATTTGCTCATTAAAATGAATTAAAAAATAAAAAAATAAATGAGATCAAAGCAAATTTAAAAGCTTCAGTATAGAAAAACAAAAAAAAATCATAGTGAAGAGACAACCTACAGAATGGGAGAGAAATTGCCAACTATTCCTCCAGCCAAAGAATATATACACTTCTCAGAAGTACAGATGGCTGATAAATACATGAACAAATACTGATCCTCTCTGGCCACCAGAGAAATTAGTATATTGAGATGTTATCTTGCCTCAGAATGAGTATCTTAAAAATATCAAATAATAACAAATGCTGACAAGGCTAGGGAGGAAAATTTGAACCCCTCTACACTGTTAGTGGGAATGTAAGCTAGTACAACCACCACGGAAATCAGTGTGGAAATCCTCACAAAACTAAAACTAGAAATTCCATTTGATCCAGTTAACCCTCTTGTAGGTATCTTCCCCAAAGATAAAAATAAAAGACATTATTTTACAGGGATATGTGTATTCCTATATTTATTTATTTTTTATTTTTTACTTTTTTGTTTTTTTGTCATTTTGAGACCGGGTCTCACTATGCAGTTCAGGCTGGCCTTAAGCTCACTTTGTAGCTCAGTCTGGTCTCGAACTCACAACAATCCTCCTGCCTCAGCCTCCTGAGTGCTGGGATTACAGGCCTGCACCACCATGCCCGGCTCTGTATTCCTATATTTATAGCAATACGATATAATAACTTGATCTTGGAAACAACATATGTATTCATCAACAGATGAATAAAGAAAATGTGGCATTTCTACCCAATGGACTACTATTCTTCCATAAAGAAGGAAAAATGTGAGTGACCTGTAGGAAAGTGAGTGCACATTGAGATCACCAGGTTGAGTAAATAAACAAGACACACAAAACTAAATATCATATGTGTGATTTCTTTTACAGGAGAGAGATGGACAGAGAGAGATAGGGAGAGAGAGAGAGAGAGAGAGAGAGAGAGAGAGAGAGAGAGAGAGAATAGAAGATAAATGAGGAATAGGGAGAAGTCAAAATAATTTGTAATTTATGTATCCCATTGTTTCAAAAATACTTTAACCAGGGGCTGGGAAGATGGCTCAATAAGATAAGTGCTTCCCTGGCAAGTGCAAGGGTCTGAGTTCATTCTCCAGTTCCACCAAAACAAAATACTTTAACCACTTACCAGCCCAATTATTTAAACATAGGCTGACCACAAATTGCATATTTTCCATTACTGCTTGTAAGATTACACAACAGGAAATATAAAACAATAGGTACACGTGTGTGTCTTGCAACTACAATCACTGGTCAAAATGACAGGTGCCCAAGCGAAGGCCCAGGTAGCCGGTGCTTCCATGAAGCCATTCCCAGTGCCATGCAGGGTGAATGGTTAGGTGGCTGATATGTGTGCGAATTGGCTCGGGTTACACCACTGCTTTTCACTAGTTCATTGAAGAGACTTTTGTGCTTTGATCCATTCTTTGTTAGATCCATACTCTGCCTATTATCTATGATTTATGCTCCGAATAATAATTTGGCAGTTCTTTTAAGATTATGATGCACAGTGTATTGACTATTAGTATTTTTTACATATTTTATTATAAAATTGTTTTATTATTTCATAGAAGAAAGCCTTTTTATATTTTATTAATATCTACCAGTATTACATTGATGTAAATAAAAAGATCCTTTTATCATGTCCTACTTCTACAGAACTTAATTAAAATATCCAAAAGTCATATCTCTGAGGTCAAAGACATAATTACAGAGGTAGTTTGTGCGTGTGCTTTATGCATGCATCTACCTGTATGTTTTGTTTGATGAGCTGGAAAAGTTATGGAAGGAAAAGTCAATGACATTGAAGGCTGGTCCATGCCACTGAAGGTATTGAACAGTAAGCTGCAGACAACTGTACACTTAGGTAGGAGCACCCACCCTGGCCGCTGAGCTTACAGACGCTGCCCTAGGGTCCAGGGCCTGAAGTGAGGCAGCTGTGGGTGGAGGGGTGGGCAAGAGGGTGGGTGAGAGGCTAAGCAGCATCAATAAAGTGGAGCTCCTGTTCAAGAAGTGCAACTGTGAGGGGATGCAAAGGCATGTGTGGCAGTGCCCAGAGAGCAGAGTTGAAGTTTCAGCTGTGAGATTCCTAATCACGTTGGAATGCTAAATGGCCAGGGCCAATAAAATAGAATACGTGAAGACGTAATAGGGAAGAGATAAAATTCACAGGAAAAGGCTGGTGAGAACTACTTTTAAAATATCACTAACTGGATCTGGTGGCATATGCCTATAATCTTAGCACTTGGGAGGCAGAGGCAGGAGAATCCCTGGGAGTTTGAGGCCAGCTTGGGCTAAAAATGAGTTCAAGGCCAGCCTGAACTGCATAGTGAGACCCTACCTAAAAGGACAAGCACAGCAAGAACAAAAACTTCATCAAAGAGGGGACTCAAGCCTGGACTAGGAAGTTGCATGAAGGACTTTGACACCATCTTCTCCCTGGAGTCTGAACTGATGTGGCTTTTCCCAAGTACTGGGTAACGTACAAGTGTCTCAGAGCAGGTTACTGGGGTTCATGTGGGGCAAATGTCTGATAAATAACTGATCCCAGCATTTAACGCATTCAGCTTTTGTTTCAGTGGTTAAAGCTCCTTACCCGCCAATATCTTGCTTCACAAAGTCCCCAGGTTCCTGCCGTCTTGATTCCCCTTGGCCAGCAGCTCCAGAGAGAATATTAATCAGGAAAAGAAGTGCAAGTCTGGTTTTTTGGAAGCGATGCATCTGTGTGATTATCATCTTCTTAGGCACCAACTTGGGAGAAACCTGTGAGAGCCATAGTATGAGGAGAGGGAAGGGACAAAAGGAGGGAGGAGGAAAAGAAAAAGATGTATTAAATCCTCTTGGAACCATCTGACTTCTACAGCACTCACTTAACTCACTGCTTACCTTGAAAGCTCATCTGTGCAGCTTATCGGTGCAACCCCATTCATTCCCAATATACACTCCTCTGAGCCCACGAAAGTCTGTCCAATCCCCATTGATTCCCAACATACACTCCTCTGAGCCCCTGAAAGTCCATCCAAAAGGATTATGCAAACAGCAGAAAGAGCTCCTCCTCAGCAAGCAAGAATCTTAACTTATAGTTCCATCTCTTTCCCTGTCTTCCTATGAGTTGTAGAATTTCTACCTTAGTTACCTCTTAAAATCTAAGCGTTTAGTATTGTTTCTCATGTCTTCATATTACCTGCCTTCAATCCGGTTTGAACTGTACTATTACAAAGGATTGTGTCTTGGTTAATTGTGCTATGATGTATGAAATTCTAGTAGATTAAAGCCTGGAGCCTTTTTATAGCATTTTTGGATTGATTTTTTTGATAGAGTTCAGCAATTTTCCACAATATCAGTGTGTGTTAAATAGATACTATTTCTTCTGAAGCAGGATGAGAAAATACTGAATGATGAGACTCCATGGATCTGGAATAAAAATATAATGATTCCTCACCTAAGAGAAGTTTGAGGCAAAAGCAAACACCTTCAGATATGAATTAAAACAGAAGGAAATCCAAGCCTAGCATCCTGGCATAGAAGTTCCAATGAAGTCAGGAAAATATATCAATGCTAGAATCTGTGATTTGGAATTGCCTCCATGCAAGGGTGGATGGTTTATGAACTCTGGAGTGGTAGAGGTTTACTCAAGACATGGAGTTAAGAAAACAGTCAATAAATTTATATTTGTTTGCTGTATCTCTTTTAAAGTTAAGTTTAGTGGTACAGTTTAGGCATATGCAATGATCACGTTGATCATAAGGAATTGGTTCCTATGCACACTGTACCTTGATTTATCTTTTCAGTCTCCCTGCAACTCCTCTTCCAGTTCTTATTTACAAACTTTGCTTCCAATTTGCCCTCCCTCCTCCTCCAGTTCCCTCTTCCTTTTGAGCAATGTCTTCCCATTTCGCCATATCTGTGTTGCTTCTTAAATTTGAAACACTGAGCACATAAAGAACACCTAACTCTAAGTCAATACTACTCTCTTTCAGTTGTATCAGTACATTAATTTTTAGTGGGAAAGGAGAGACATTGAATCACTTTTTTAAGGAAAACAAATTTAATATGCCAATATGCAAAACTGATACAGGCTGGGTTGCTATTCTGGCTAGTAAAAACATTAAGTACACAAACCTCCTTTTCAATCTATACCCACACAAATTATCCACTGGACTCTGTATGAGGTGATCTTCATAAATCTGGTTCCAGTATATGAAAAACTAGAATAATGGAAAAAATGGACTTCTAACATGACAAAAGGTGTGCGTACAAGGTAGGAATAACTGTATTCTTGGATTGTACTATATGAGGTAGTCAATATTTGATCATTTTTATTTCAGAAAACAGAAATCTCTTAGGTTTAACCTAGAATATGTGCCAAGATATTCCTTATTCATCAGATGTATAAGACTTGCTGGACATTTTGCACAAATACGCAGAAACTGACAACTCATAAAAACGTTATGCATAAAGTAAGGAAATAGGGCGTAGAACCAGAAAAGTCTGGAGTCTGAGCAACGTGCATGGTATGGATAGTGACGTGGCTGTATGTGCAAATACGCACAGTGGCTGGCAGATGCTAATGCTGTATGATCACATGACAAGGGCTAACAGACAATCAGGATGCAGGACGTGAAACTGACAATCACTTTACAGGGAGACATGTGGTATGAAGGAAGATGGCCATGAGGCATGAGCAACCCGCACTGAGCTATGCTCCCAGGACATAGTTATGGGCTGTGCTTCGGTTATAGTACAAGAGTAGCAAACCAACACACTGAGAGATGACAATGACAGAAATAAGTGTTCATGATTTGTGAGAATAAAAGTGGTATACAGTATGATGCATAAGAAGGCAATATCAATGGAATAGGGAGGTAGATCAGTGGTCTAAGTGCCTGCCTGGAAAACACAAGAACCCAAGTTTGATCCCCTGTGCCATACACCATTGTGGGCCACTGAAATCGAGTGTGGGTGGCTCAAGCCTATAATCCCAGAACTGGGGAGGCTGAGACAGGAGGATCATTATGAATCCAAGCTGTGCAGCAAGACCCTGTACCACGTAAATGAATAAATAAATAACAAGGATTTAATAAATTGAGACAATATCAAAACTAATTATATGTTAAAAAAGCATTATTCATTAGAAAGTAGTCAGCATCTACAATAAAATATAGAAGAGATTGGCTATAATAATGTGTTTCTCTTGCAATCAGCACATTTGGTAATCATATGTGTTAGAAATACCATAGTATATGAGACTCACAATTAGAAAGCAAGAGGTTGTTGACACAGTCTTTTTAAAAACATCTTTATTTATTTATTTATTTATTTATTTATTTATTTATTTATTTATTTATTTATTTGGGTCATGGTCTCGCTATGCAGCTCACACTCATAGTGATCCTCCTGTCTCAGCCTCCCCAGCACTAGGGCTACAGGCATGTGCCACCATGCCCAGTTTTGGTGGCCAGCACAGCATTCCAGGGCTGCTACAGCATGTGGTGACCGGGATTGAACCCAGGTCCTTATACTTGACCAGCAGGTGCATAGACCACTGAGCTATCTCTCCAGCCTGACACATACTCTTAAGACAGGCTATGTCTAAACACCTGCCACCGTGCTGCTGCCAACAATGTGGATATACTTAATGCCACAGGACTGTGTATCTTAGAATGTTTAAGATGGCACATTTCATGTGGCTTGTTGCCATATCTAGAAAACAGCTTACACAAAGCATGCTGCCAGAATAGGTGGTATTGGCAGTGCAGCAAATAGTCACAGAGTGAAACCTATATCCGTCATTTGTGTAGAGGCATGTGGCACTTCAGCAGTTATTAGCACTAAATGAGCACACATGCACTGTGCGTGCTTAGGTCACCATCAAACAGACCCAGAGGATTTGGAAACACAGTACAAAAAATGATAACTATGAAAATCTTGGCGATAGTCCAAGGGACCATAGTGCATAAACTGAATCCGTGATGGTGGCCCATGATCAAGCACTCATGTAGCTCGAGATAACCACGGTATATGCTTAGATCACCGTGATGCGTGTGAAGAGGTATTTGGGACATCTTTCCTTAACCATGACAGTGCACACATGTGTGTATCATGGGAACCACAATGGTTTCAGAGCAGATGGCTATGCTATAGGAGTAGACAGGAATAGGGACACAAGGTCATGGTCCATGAGTGGACGGGTACAGTCAACATTTTTGTTTGTTTGGTTGGGTTTTTTTTAATGTATTTGGTTGTTACAGGGGCTCACTGCACAGTTCAGACTCCTAGTGATCCTTCTGTTTTCAGCCTCCCCAGTACTAGGATTACAGGCCTGTGCCACTATGCCAAGACTCTGTGGCTAGGTCAGCCTGCCCTGGGGGGAGCAGGGCTAGCAGAACTTGTGGTGCTGGGGATCAAAACCTGGTCCCTGCACTTGCCTAAGCAGGCCCTTTGACCCACTGCGTTATCTCACTGACGCACAAATATTTTCACTACAGCAGAGATATAGTAAGTAGATATAAAATGGCTATGATGAAGAACTGATGTTCTTGGGGTAATGATTCTGATGGAAAAATTATCTAAAATATATGAACATACAAATATCATACACACATCCATGGTGAATAAATTGAAAATTATAGTAAAGGAATATCATCTAACACTATGAATATTGAACTATGATACATTAGAAGAAGGTTAAATCTAATACTTGCTTTAAAATTGATGAGAAGAAGCCAAACCACACTGTAAAAGAACCATGTGTATGTTAGTATCAGTACAGAACAGGAAAATATACCCGTGTCACATGAGCTTATAGATCACTGCAGCAAGCTATCATATGCTTGTGGTCAGAGCAAAGTGGCTATGACAGAAGAGCCAACCCTCATGCAGGCTTAGACAGTTGCAGCGGGAAATACCGTCTACAAAGCTGGTGGACTGCAAGTTAATGCTTTCTTTGCTTATCTCCTCTGGAACCAATATTTCGATCTGTTCTCCAGGGAAGTACTCATATCATAAGCCCACATGCCAACACATAAGTTAGACATAGCATGTTCACATGTGAGGCCCACATATTCACATCCCCTTTATACACAGATCCTGCAGTCTTTCCATGCTGAGTAATAGTAGCTCCATCCTCTCCTGGTGCAAAATGAAGACTTTGATGTCATTCTTTTACTTGCAGTCAAAATCCAATTGATCAGCAAACCCTTCTGATATGCCATTGGAAAGGAGGCATAACCACAACAAAATCATGCCCCATCACCACCTCTGACGCAAATGTGGCCCATCATCTCCCCGGGATTGCTGCAAAAGCAGCCCAAGTGGTCTGTTTGCCTCTGCCTTTGCTCTTCCCTACAATCTGTTCTCCAAACAGCAGCCAGAGGAATTTTCAAACTGTCGCATCAGTCGTGTCTCTTTCCTGCTGGAAGTCCTCTGATGTCTTCCCAATTCCAAAGCTTCAGTGACCCACAAGGCCCTGTATGATCTAACACTCAGAGCGCTGGCTGACATCATCCTCCGCTCCCCTCCGCCCTCCCCAACCACACTTCAGCACCTGCAGCCTCCTGGCTGCTCACCGAGTATGTCCAGCCCGCTCCTGCCCCAGGGCCTTTGCTCTTGCTATCGCTTCCACCGAGAATTTTCTCCATCCAATTTCCAAATAGTTTCTTCCTTCGTTTTTTTCAGATTTTTATTCAAATACCAACTTTGCCTTGTGATTTTTCCCTAGTTTACGCTATTTAAAATTTCAACCTTTCTCAATATCCCTAATAAATTTCTATGCAGTTGCTTGCTTTGCTTTCCTTCCTTAGCACTTCTCATATACATTTTATACATTTTTGTTATTCTCTATTTCCTGAATAAAATATACACTCAAGATGACTAAAGAGTTCTGCTTGTTTGATTCCAAGATTAAAAAAGAAGCTTAGCTCTTTCTGTCAGCTGGCCGAGATGCCAAAAGGGAAGAAGGCCAAGGGCAAGAAGGTGGCCCCGGCCTCTGCTGTCGTGAAGAAGCAGGAGGCCAAGAAGGTGGTAAATCCCCTTTTTGAGAAGAGGCCAAAGAATTTTGGCATTGGACAGGACATCCAGGCCAAGAGAGACCTCACCCGCTTTGTTAAATGGCCCCGCTACATCCAGCCGCAGCGACAGAGGGCCATCCTATACAAGCAGATAAAGGTGCCCCCTGCGATTAACCAGTTCACCCAGGCCTTGGACCGCCAAACAGCTACCTAGCTGCTTAAGCTTGCCCGCAAGTACAGACCAGAGACCAAGCAAGAGAAGAAGCAGAGGCTGTTGGCCCGGGCAGAGAAGAAAGCTGCAGGCAAGGGTGATGTCCCCACTAAGAGACCATCAGTCCTCAGCAGGTGTCCACACTGTCACCACTCTGGTAGAGAACAAGAAGGCTCAGCTTGTGGTGATTGCGCATGACGTGGACCCCATCGAGCTGGTTGTGTTCCTGCCTGCCCTGTTTCGCAAGACGGGGGTCCCTTACTGCATCATCAAGGGGAAGGCCGGGCTGGGGCGTCTGGTCCACAGGAAGACCTGTACCACTGTTGCCTTCACGCAAGTCAACTCGGAAGACAAAGGTGCACTGGCTAAGCTGGTGGAGGCCATCAGGACCAACTACAATGACAGATATGATGAGATCCGCCGTCACTGGGGAGGCAACGTTCTGGGTCCAAAATCTGTGGCTCGTATTGCCAAGCTGGAGAAAGCAAAGGCTAAAGAGCTTGCCACTAAACTGGGCTAAGTGT
>PVKA01044599.1:0-16012 GCA_004027165.1 Ctenomys sociabilis | reverse complement strand
AAAAAAAAAAAAAAAAAAAAAAAAAAAAAAAAAAAAAAAAAAAAAAAAAAAAAAAAAAAAAAAGAAGAAGAAAATTACTGCCAAGAATGTAGACAAAATGGAACCTTGCTGGAGTGGAGTAAATCAGGCCAAAAAGTTTAAATATCTCATAGATTCTCCTATAAGAAAAATTCAAGGCATAAACAATTAAAAGAGTAAAATAAAAGATAGAAAATGTAGAACAGTCAGACTTGATCTGAAGTAGATCTAGGGATGAGGGAGATGGGGAGGGTAGAAGGGGAGGGAGGGTCAGAAGGATTAATATGCCATGTGCATATGTGCCAGTTCTCCATGATAAATTTATTTATTATATTTTGCAAACATGAACATACAAAAGGGATGTGTTTGTACAGTGTGAGAGCAATAATAGACATTTCCAGCATTTATGAAAAAAGTGAAAAAAATTAAAAGTAGATCTTCCTTAAAATATAGGAAGAAAACTTACAACTGTGAAGAGGAACTGGTGGCGGGGGGAGGAAGGGAAAAGAAAAAAAAAAAGAGAAGAAAGAAAAAATGGGACCAAATCTATTGTAAATAAAGCAAGGAGGAATGGTAGAAAGGGTGGGGAAGGGAAAGGGGAAAAAGAAGCAAGATAGATCATGTTCAGGAAAATTGCCTATGATGATTGTGATCATTATTTGTATCTGGACTGCACCAATAAAATTAATTGAAAAATAAAGTGAGAATTACCCCTTGACCCAGGAACCCCGCTTTGGGGGGGGTGCATATCGGAAGAATTGAAATCAGCATCTCAAAGAGACTCCTAAACCTCTCCTTTCAAAGCAGTACCATTAGCAATACCCAATATATGGAAATTACCTAAGTACCCTTTGGTGGGTGAATGAATGAAGATTGTAGGATGCATTCAGCCTAGGAAAGGAAAATTGTAGCATGTGCATGGGCATGAATGAACCTACAGAGCATTATGCTAAGTGAAGCAGCCAGACAGAAGAACAAATACAGGCTGATTCCTCTTACGTGCAGCACTTAAAAATAGTCAAGCCACAGAGAAAGAGTAGAGTGGAGGTTTGCAGTGGATAGGGAGAGAGGAAAAGGGCAATTGTTTAACTAATATGTGGTTTCAAGTATACCAGATGAATCCACCCTAGATATCTTCTGTTACAATCTCATGCCCACAGTAAATAATGCTTTACTGGGAATGTACCATTGTTTTCAAGAAGAAAAATTTCATGTCAAATATTTTTACCATAACAAAAACTAAAAATTCAAACAAGACTTAGATTTTTAAAAGTATAAGACTGTGGTCTATAGAATAAAAAAGACAAAGACCTGTGTTCTGTGATGTATTGATTTCTAGCCTGAGGAGATTTTCTGACCAAGGTATAGGTGGAATCCAACAGAACGTGAAACCTTATGGAATTGAACAGATGGGAACCACAGTTTGAGGGCAACTAAAAATTGTATAGAGTTGTCTTAGAAAAATAGGAGTAGCCTGTAAGATAACACAGGAATACTTCTCAGAAATCTACATGGAGCCCTGCTAAATATTAAGGTATTAATTATCACACTGACAGCAAAACTCCACAATAAAGGACAAAGGCTATGCAGAAATGGCACACTGAAATATTCCTAGAATTAACCCCAGGTAGACATGGAGGGACAGACCAGGTAAAAGGGAAGGTTTTCAGTGAACCCTGGGACAGTCAGACAGTTCATGCCTTAGGGTGCTCATAGTAGACCTGCTATAGCAGTTGGAGGACTAATAGAGTAAATAATATGCTAACTAAATATTTAACAAGATGAACACTCTTTCATAAAAGAAAGCACAGTCTAGACATTCAACACGTAAAATTGCTTTATTATTCAATAAGAAATTAGACATGTAGAAAGGCAAGAAAATAGCAGGAAAAAAAAATAATCAACTGAAGTATGCACCGAAATGTCAATATGTGATAAGGTCAGTCAAATACCTTCAGGATTCATCCTGAAACCCTGTACCAGAGTTTATAGATCCTTTGTCAGTGTCAACCATGTGGATGGGGCACAGCCATTGCTTGACCAATTTGTTCTCTGTAAAAGCCTGAGAGAATGTTTTCTCTCCATCTGATTCTCCTTAGGCACACTCTACATCATCTATCACTTTCCTCTGTGGCCCCATAATCGCCTTGATCAGAAAATTTGGAACACAACTGAGTTACATGATGTTACAATACAGGTTACCCTATGTCCTGAGTCTTCACCATCTTGAAAGGCTAGGGCCAAAATGGTGGCTGTCCTTGCAGCCCTTCTTTTCTCTAATTTTTGGTCTGCAAACTTAAGTTGTTAATCCTTCAAAAGAGAAGCTTATTATTATTACCCTATAACATAGGCAGTTGGGCTTAACCTCATTATCTGTCTGAATATCAAACATCTTAGCACAACAAGGAACAGGTATTTTCCATCAAGTATTGCTGTGTTAGACTTTAAGACCTTACAGACTATGAAGAAAAAATTAAAAATTAAAAAATCTTAAATAAGAAATAAACAATTATACATTTTTACACAGAAATTTAGTTACATTTCTTGTTACATAGGTCGTGCTTTATGTTGATCTTAATCATCCAGAAGAAAAGCATATAAACGAAGCATATAAAGTAAAGCCATATTGATATGCTGCGCTGTAAAAGGCTCAAGAGAACAACTTCTCACATTGTCAGTCTTACGAAAAACCCACTACTATTATGAACTACTGGACTATATTGGAATATTGTCCTGAATTCACAGACCTACAATATTTAAATGACAGTGGAATACCCTGCTCTGACAAAACTAAACAAAAAGTGGATACAAATGAAGAACTAATCTGTATCTGTATGTTCAAAATAGTTAGGATAGATATACAGCCACTTTCTCTTAATTCAATGAATAGAGAGATTTGTCCTAATAGTGTTTGTGGACCCGATATCATGTCTGCATCTTGTACAATAAATAACCACTAAGACAATGATATGCAATTATTAATTATTGAAACTATATTACTAATCAGTTTTGAAACTCATTGCTATTTGTTTCTCAATAAAATTATAAAAATGAAATGTAAATATGATGAAGTTAGCAGATACATTTTTACATAAAAATTGGTATAATTGCCTTCCATTATTTAAAGGAAACAGTAAATAAACATGGTGAGGTGACAAATGACAGATGTAAAAGCAGAAGTAAATGAAACTTCCTGAGATTAAAAGTTTTAACAACTTAAATGGAAATTTCACTAAATAGAAAAAATTCCAGAGGATCAATGCAAAGTAAAACAGTGTACTTAAAGACACAGTGTCAAAATCTATCAGGTGAAGATCAGAGGGAAAAAGAGAGACTGAAAGATCTGAGGAATAATATGAGGAAATATACCTTATGAAAAATTAGTTTTCATCACTGGAAAGAGAAACAGAAAAACGGATCTTGAGGGAAAAGCAAGCACTAAACATTGACCTTCAAGAGATCCAATGAATTCCAAGCTGAACACATACCTGCATGTGGGCATGCAAACACATACCACATACACACACACACACACACACACACACACAGACACATACATACACCTGCACACAAACACACACCAGCATGCAGATTATAATCAAATTGCATAATCCAGTAATAAAAAAATGAAAGAAGACAGAGTGAAAGGACAAATTATACATATGTAATGAAGATAAGAATGTCGTCAATGTCTTACCCAATCCTGGCCTATCAGAAGAGACTAATTTCTTTATAATTCTATGACCTACAATTCTATACCTAGTAAAACATTTCTTAGAATGACAGCACAAGTAATGTTTCCTGAAAATTAAGTGTGAAAGAGCTAAATGCTACCAAAGTTCCGCCAGAGGTTAGGTGAACGGAATTATTTTAAGAGAAGAAAAAGATATAACCAATAATTCTATTCAAAAGAACAAAGTGCTTAAGAAATCTCAGTTATGTGTATAAATAGATTTTTAATTAAAATTATATGAAATTAATCACCATTTTAAAAATAATGCTTCATGCACTATTGGGTTTACATAATATTATTGTGCATTAACTGATATTACAGAAAATTATATAGTATATTCACATTTTTCATATATGTATGTATATACATATTCTATGTTAATAGTGTATATAGAGTAAAATAATAGAATGAAGAATGGAAGGAGCAAGGATGAAAGTGTATACTTTTAAGGACATTCAACTGTATATAATGCTATGTGATTCAAGAACAGGCTATGATACATTAAACACATGTGCTGTAAACTTTACTGCAGGCGTCAGCCAACCATAGCCTGTGGAGCCAAGTTATCCCAACATCTGTTTTCACAGATGAAGTTGATATGGAACAGAGCCAACTCATTCTTTTGTACATATCTCTGACTTTCCTTGTGCTACAATGGCAGATATGGATCATTGTTACAGGGGCCAGCTGATTCAAAAGGCTGAGATCATCAGATTTGGTCCTTTCTAGAAAAAGTTTGCTGATCGTCATTATGGAGAAACAAATTTTCACCCAGAATAATGGCAGTGACAACATCTACAATGAAAACCCTCACACTAAGCCCACGATCAAGACAAAAATGAAATATGAAAATACACAAGCCAAAGAAAGTCAGAACATTGAAAACTGAGTCAATTAGAAAACAAGCTTGATGTAAATGGAATTGTTTGATATTACCTTATACATAAGTAGTGTAAAATTCCTACTAAAAAGCCTCAGTGTTTTCAAACTCAGTAAGAAATGCATGACAGTCTTATGCAATTCATAAGAAACTCACTTAGACATGAATCCACCAATAGAGTATAAGGATAGAAGATATACTACGTACACATTGATCAAAATAAAAGGTATTATTAATATGGGACAAATCATACATCAGAATAAAACATAGGAAGACTAAAAAGTTTTATTCACAGTAGTAAAGAATAAATTGATCAGCAGCATAATAATCCTAAATGTGTATTTAGTCAATAACAATGCTCCAAAATTCATTAAGAAATTTTAAACAAAATAAAAGGATGTATTTTATATTATAGTTAGTTTCTGCATTTTTCTATTTAGCATTTGGTAAAATAAGTAAACAAAGGCTAAGATTATGAAAGTGGTGTCTAACAGTACTTCCCCTGATGAATAAACGAATGAACGGAGGCCGCTGTGAAGAGAGCAAACACAGGAAACGTTCCTGTTTCAGTTTCACTCGTGTATCCCAACTCGCATAGATGCCTGCTGGGGTTTTATTTTTTTTATCTATTTTTATTCTATTTTATTGAGAAACAAATAGCAATGAGACAGTTTCAAAACTGATTAATAGGGCAGTTTCAATAATTAATACATTGTACATTGTTATCTTCTTAGTGGTTATCCATAGTACAAGAAGCAGACAGGATATCCTGTCCAAACATGATTAGTACAAATCTTTCTACTCATTGAATTAAAGGAAAGTGGCTGTACATCTATCCTGACTATTCTATATATACAAATACAAAACAGTCCTTCCTTTGTATCACCTTTTTTTGTTTAGTTCTGTCAGACATGGGTATTCCATTGGCATCTAAGTACTTATAGGTGTGTGAATTCACGAAAAAATCCAACACAGTCCAGCAGTCCACAATAGCAGTGGGTTACCCACAGAAGTGGTTGACTTGAGCCTTTCACAGCTCAGCATATTATTATGGCTTTGCTTTATATATCTTTATTTTTATACTTTCTGCTGAATGGTTAAGACCAAGATAAAGTGAGACCTATATTACAAGAAATGTCACTTTTGTATCTGATAAGGTCAGTCACGTACCCTCAAGATTTATCCTGTAACCCTGTACCGCACTTTGTAGATCCTTTGCCTTGTGTCAGCCTTGTGGATGAGTCACAGCCATTACTTGGCCAATTTGCTCTGGGTGAAAGCCTGAGTGAATGTTTTCTCTCCATGTGATTCTTCTTCGGCACAATCCACATCATGATCTCTTTCCTCTGTGGCCCCATAAACTCCTTGATCAGAAAATTTGGGACACAACTTAGTTACATGATGTTACCCCCTTTCAGCCCTTCCTTTTCTCTAATTTTTGATCTTTGAACTTAGGTTGTTAACCCTCCAGAAGAGAAGTTTATTATTACCCTGCAACATATGCATTTCAGTTTACCCTATCTGTTCAAGTATCAGTCATCCTAAAAATAACATGGAACAGGTATTTTTAATTGCAGAAACGAAGGCTCTGAGTCCATGGAAGATTGGCACCATCCTTATTGTTTCAGACAGCAGATGACAGCAAGCCTTCCGGGACTCAAATCGGCGTGCCCTCCGATCTCCAAGGAGAATGATATAATAGCTCCTGCCAATGTCCCTTTCCTCTCAGGGCCACTCCTGCTGCAGGCTGCTACCAGGGAAGCACTGCCCCATACTGTGCGGAATCTTTCTGCCATATCAATCTTCACGAGCATGCATTGGAGCAATATTACTTCACTCCCATTTTACAGAGAAGAAACAATAAAATTCTAAAATGGTTCAACAAATTGACCAAAGGGACACTGAGCAGCACTTAGCAATATGAAGCCCTAGACTTCCATGTTGGCTCCCGCTGCAGACAGCTGACTGTACTTCTTCACATCTTCTTCACATGCTGTTTGTCCCCGTGTGTTCTTCAGCAAGTGTTTAGCAATATCGTTCAAGATGCAAGGCTAATCTTCCTTCTCTGTTGTGTGTCTTCCCTACCTTCCCAGTGCTTCATGGCCTCTCCCAACCCTCATCTATTTTCTCTCTGCCCTGCAGGATATGAGTTTCAGCTCTCAGAACTGATTTCTGTACCCTCAAAATCTTAGGCCTTCTACGTTGGCATCTTGCATATGCTGGTCCCTGGTTGTCTAGGATATTGTTCTGCTTCCTTCACACAAGGAAAGAATCCGCTTGCCTGAGTCTCTCTCTCTCTCTTCCTACTTCAAGTCTTGACAAGAATGCACCATTAAACAGCCTTCCCAGACCCCACTAGCCAGCCTAAATGACACTACCGCAGGAAACTGCATTTTATTTTCTTGCATGTCTGTGCACTTAATTATTTGATTAATATAATTCTATCAGTAGAAACAGAGATCATGTGGATAGAAATTCTTGATCTGTGCTTCATTATCTTCTTGCTAATGCCTACAGTGTAATTTTGTATGTAAATATTTGTTAGATTAATTATTAATGGAAGACAGGGAAATACAAATGGAGAAATTAAGAAAGAAAGGAAAGTAGTATAAGAGATATGTTAAAGAATGCAGAAACTCAAGTACTTTACAAAACTAATCTGAAGACAATGAGTGATTCATATAAATATTTCATATTTCACCAGCAATGCCTTCAGACTGCTTCAAGTACACTCGAGTGCAGATGGAGTTGAGACAGCATTCTGACACCGAAAGTGATTTCAAATGCATAGTTTAGGTCATCCAAGTGGATGGCAATTATCTCCCATTTTAAATTTCTGAATTCTGAAAGCAACAACATCTCACGGAGCAGTTCTTTTCATTCAATGACCATAGGCTTTTAGGATTTAGAAAGTAAATGCAGTAGTGAGATGAGACTTTTTAAATGGTTTGTTTTATTTAATTTGGATGTGTCTTTGCTCTCCTAAGAGCTGTAGTTTCAGGAGTTGACTGTTGCCAGATCTTTTTAGCTCTCTCTGCTCCAGTTTAACTTCATTGATTTCTATCTGCCAAGGTGAATTTTCCACAGTGCCATCATTGGTGTTAATCCACTGAATTGTCAGTTAATAGCAGGAGTGTGAGGGACTTCTTATTCTCCATACTGAGTAGCTATTATCCAAGTCCGTTAATAATAAATTAGTAGCTGATAGTTAAAGAAGCTTCCAATATGCATTGGTGTTATCTCACCCATTCATAAACATTATTGTAGTCAACCTAACACATTTGAGGATATATCTGTGTCATACAGATTGCATAAGGATTGTTTAAGCCAGGGTGTATAAGCAGTTGACGTGCCTGTTTTTCTTGCAAACATGGCTGCTCTGGGGCTCAAAGAAGCAAGAAGTCCTTTGGAAACGGAGTAATGCAAGAGATTGAGTACATGTAAAGCTAAAGCACTCTGTCATTTTTAGCATTCCTGCCTTATAAACACCCATCTCTGAAGACATGTACCCCTTATCTCTGGGTGAGCACAGGTCAGTCAAGGCCTACAGGACATTCAGGTATTTGGGGAAGAAATGAGTTCTGTTCAGGGACTTGAAAAGAAACTAGCTCCCACAGGAGCCCTGATTCATTGGTTTGCTCTATCTTGAGTGATATGTTTGGGACCTTCAATGTGGTCCATGGCAACCTATGTGGAGGGTTTGGTCCCTGGTGGTGTTCAGACTTGGGGTCTCTGGCAGGTGGCATATTTCCTTGGGCTCTTAACTCATGAATAGAATAGTTTGTTTATGGGTTCATTTCATAATACCTTTTCATTGAAAAGGCTTTATTATAAAGACAAGCTATCTCTCTCCATTTCCAGGCCATCAGGAGGTGAGAAGTTTTCCTCAGCTGCAGGACCAGAGCCTTGACGCTGTATCTAACCACAGATTCAGAAACAAAGGAGTCAAGGGTCTGTGGACTGAAGCTTCTAGAGTCATCAGTCAAAATAAACTCATTTCTCTGTAAAGTTGATGTTTTCATTTCATCACAAGCATATGAAACTGACTGAACCATGAGGTATCTGTTTTTAGCACTTGAGTTTTGAGAATGATCTAGTAGCTTTCTAAGAAATGGTTTTATGTGATTCCTTTCTAAGAAAATAAGGCTAAAATTGTCAGCTCTGGGTTCTGCTAAGTATAAGAACTCCAACTGAAACACAGGCACCAAAACCAAGCAGACCTAGACCAAACCTGAATTGCTTGTTTTCTAGAAGGATAGCTTAATATGCCTCTAATTTCTAATTTAGGATTGATAATCTATCGGTCTATCTGTTCTTCTTTTATCAAGAGAGAGTTTACATTAAAAAAAAAACTCACCAATTTAAAATATATGATCTAGCTGGGCATGGTGATACACTTGTGTCATCCAGCACTCTCAGAGGCTGAGGCAGGAGTTTCATAAATTTGTGTTCAGACTGGACAATTTGGCAACATAAGGAGAAGCGTCTCCAAAAAAGATCAACAAAAAACTAGAGATATAGTTTGTTAAGCCCTGGGCTTAATTTCAAGACCACATACAAAAACTATGTGTGATCCACTGGTTTTTCATGTGTTAACAGAGTTATATAACGATCCCTACAATAGAGTTTGAGGACCTGGCACTAGAAATCATTCCTAATCTCTTTCAAATGCTAAGTTCTGCCCCAGTCTTGCATAACTACTTTTTTTGTTTTAGCGTGTATAAGTACTTTTTTTTTATTTTTTAAACTGATTTTATTGAGAAACAAACAGCAATAAAACAGTTTCAAAACCGATTAGTAAGATAGTTTCAATAATTAATACATTGCATATGATTGTCTTAGTGGTTATTCATTGTACAAGATGCAGACATGATATGCTGTCTACAAACATTATTAGAACAAATCTTTCTATTCATTGAATTAAGAGAATGGAGCTGTACATCTATGCTAATTATTTTGAGTATACAGATACAAAATGGTCATTTATTTGTATCACCTTTTTTGTTTAGTTTCTCAGAGAAGGTATTCCATTATCATTTAAATATTTTTGGTACATAAATTGAACAAAATATTCCAATATAGTCCAGTAGTCCATAATAGTGGTGGGCTATCTGTAAGACTGGCAATGTCAGAAGTTGTTGGCTTGAGCCTTTTACAGCTTAGCATATTAATATGACTTTACTTTTTGTACTTCATTTTCTTACTTTTCTGCTGGATGGTTAAGATCAAGACAAAGGAAGACCTATATAACAAGAAATATAACTTTTGTATTTGACAAGGCCAGTAAAATCCACTCAACATTTACCCTGAAACCCTGTACCACACTTTGTAGATCCTTTGTCAGGGTCAGCCATGTGGATCAGTCACAGCCATTGCTTGAACAATTTGCTCTCTGTAAAATCCTGAGAGAATGTTTTCTCTCCATGTGACTCTCCTTGGGCACACTCTACACCATTGATCACTTTCCTCTGTGGCCCCATCATTACTAATGGACACTGTTTTATTCTGGACAAAAATGTTATCATACATAGTGTTTATTTTTTCACTTAACATGTGCTTTTGAAGTTTGTTCGCATTTTAACATGTATCAGAACCTCTTTTCTATTCCAAAATATTATTACACTGTATTAACACATCTCCTTTTTTCATACACAATTTAAAAAACTTAATGAAGCACCTAACATGTAGTAAGAAAATCACAAGGCATAATTTATAATAAGACTCATTTAATAATCCCAAATGCCAAAAGATAATCCTAGTAAAAACTTATTCATGAAAATAGCATGGGGAAATTAAAATATTAGGAAAAATAATGCAGCAATATATAAAATGTACTTCAGTTACCTGCATTACTGTGTAACAGAATGCACAAAATCCTCTCTAACCTGAGGTAAACTATTGCCAAGTTCAAAGTCATCTTAGGCAAATTATTCAGACACAAGTTATGCAAACAAAACACACAAAGGACTAATAGTTTATGTAGAGGTAGAATCCCCAGAGTAAAATACACAGGGTTTTTTTTGTTTGTTTGTTTTTGTTTTTATTTTTGTTGGTAGCGGGGATTGAACTCAGGACCATGCGCTTGCCAGGCAAGCCCTTATTCTACTGAGCTATCTCCCCAGCCCCGACACAGTTTAAAAAATTACTATAAAATATCTATTTAAATGAATACAGCAACTTTTACAGGGAAAAAAATCACAATTCTTCCAATATATGAAATGAACCATTTAACACCCAAAATTTATACAGAGAGAAGCCACTGAGAACCTGAAAGAGAAATCAAAGGAGTCTTTTGTCAGAAATTGATAATATGCTAGCTAAGCTGAACTTGAAACTAAGAAATGGAGGGATGTGTTATCTCTCACTGTCTCAATTCCACATACTCTGGCAGTTCTAACACATGTAACAAAGAAAATGAAATACAACTGTTTAGAATTAAAAGTGCCATTTTGGACCAATGAGATAATTGTGTATATTCACAGTTCCCTGGTTCAAATTCAGTATACTACGCAGGTATAAGATCTTTGTATTAGTCAGCCTAGAGGAGTTCATCTAAATAGCTGCCAGATTTTCTCCACAGGAAACCTTTCCCTTTTCCTTTCCTGTGTGCAGACAGGGTGAGTAAATCTCTTCTTTTCTTGGCTTTTCCACTTCCCGCAGTGGAAAACTCATTCTCAAGGCACTGGATGGTAGGAAAAGAAAGCTCTGTGTGAAGGCCAAGCGGCCTTCGTGGAAACCTGCCTGCTATTTGCACAGCTGCCTGATGCAGCAAAGAACTCTGGCAGCCTCTGTTTCACTCCATTGATGAAATCCTTGGTTCCTGCTGCCCTAAATTCCTTGGATTCTGGTACAGCAAACAGCAGTCCTGGAATGGCAGCTGGTAATGCTGCTGGTAATGCGGAGGCTACGGCAGTGCTGCAGGTTACGTCTCCAGTGTTTGGCTGCTGTGCTTGAAATAACATATATCAGAAAAGGGCCTTGTGGGTCCTCTTGGTGCTGGTGTTTCTCTGTCCACTGGAAACATTATGACAAAGGAAGGATGTAGAATGCTGACTTTCCCCTGTCTTATACTTGGCACTTTCAAAATATTTCACAGATGCTGTTGGATGAATGCAGTTGGCTGGTGTGGAGGTAGGTGGAAGAAGGTCCACTTGCTGGGCACCTCGACGCCCCAAGACATGTGTTGGTTCCATGTTAATACTTGTGACCTTCCAGTCACTTGAGCTCATGTACCCATTGGCAATCTTCTGTGTTTCTAGAAAAGAGAAGCCAGGCCTAGGTCTCACAAGGAAGTCTGCTTTGTAGCATTGCTCCTGGGTATTTGTGGAAACCAGGGACTGAGAAATTGACACATGGGACACATTTCATTTCCTGATGTCAGAGATTTTCTGCTTTTCTCATGGTGGAAATCTAGTTTTTTTACAGTGGGACCAACCGTCGGCGACATACACATGACAATAGATTTGGTTGACCAGTTTTTCCCTGGGTATGAAATTGGGTAAGGATTCTGTTCCATTGGTTTTTCACAATCTGTAATATATCTTTTGTAAACTTGTGTGAAGGTCTTCCCCTCCCCAATTGGCTTTTTTCTGTCTTGTACTATACTTCATCTTTTTTACCTGAGGATCCTTTGGAAGTCACATCAAATATCCAGTGCACTTCTCCAAGCAACTGCACTACCAAAGGTCACTCTGAGTACTCCTGCTGTCCAAAGTGAGGCGATTGTGGAAAATGTCTCCTGTTATTTTTTATTATTTTGTGTATTGATATTTGGAACATTTTGCTACTTTGAACGATTTTGTTATGAACATTCATGCACAAGTTTTTGCATGGACATTTGTTTCTGTTTCTCTTGGTTAAAGACTTAGCAGTAGAACTGGTGAGTCATGTGGTAATTCTGGGGTTAACCTTTTACAAATTGATTAGACTTTTAATAATGGTCTGAAATGTGTTTATTCAACATCCCAGGGCAGAGATACTCCTTCAGGTTATTATATGAAAATCCATTTCACTCCATTATAGATATAGCAATTAGCAATTTTTTCTTGCATGCAATTTCTTTATTTAACTAGTGATGCATACTTTTCTGCAGTTAAATTTAATTCCAAGTACTTTTTGTTAAATTGGTACATATTAGTAATGCAGAATAATGGGTTTTGGTCATATTAATACATGCCATAGTGTACTTCAATTATTTTCAATCTCATTTCTTTCCTTCCCTTTCCTGGGGCCCTCTCCACTATCTCTAAAAGTCTTTTTGCTTCATATCATCTCTTATTTGATTCCAATTTGGTATAATTTACTTTTTTCATTTGATCATATGAAAGAACACATGGATATTTAACTGAGATTGGTTTATTTTTCTTTACATGAGCACCTCTACCTTCAACATGTTTTTCCTATAAAGAATATGGTTGTCCTTCTTTCATGAAGGCCCAAACAATACTCTACTGTGTGTATACACCACATTTTGTTTAGCCATGATTGATGGTCATTCAGGTTCTTTGTGCAGTTTAGACACTGTGAACTGTAGTTTACAGATGTGGATGCATGTGTCATTACAGTATGTTATCCTTAATTATTTTGTGAGCACCCAGTGATGTAGCTGGATCAGAGTCTACAGATTGTGTTGTTTGAGCAATCTCCATACTGACTTCTGCAGTGCTTGTGCTAAATTATGTTCTCACCAACAGTGTAGGAGAGTTTCTGTTCTCTACACCTTTGCCAGCATATACTGCGTTTGCATTCTTGAGGATAGTCCTTGTAATTGGGCTAGATGCAATATCAGTATAGTTGTGATTTGCATTTGAATAATGACTAAACACTTTGACTTTTTTGAGGGGTGCTAATTATCAGATCTTTGTATATCTTAAGAATTTTTCTGTGCAATTCACTTGCCATTAATTTACTGGGCTCTTTGTTTGCCTTATGTTCAGTTTTCTGAGTTCTCTATATAGTTTGCATATTAATCTTCTTTCAGAAGAGTAGATAGCAAAAATTTACACCCATTCTGCAGACCAGCTCTGCATGCTGTGGATTTCTTTAGTTGGTTGATACTTGCCACAGTTTTCTATACAATTGGAGTGCTAGTCATGAAGTCATTTCCCAACACCATGACTTCTGTGTTCCCCTATGTTCTTTTCCAGCACTTTCATAGTTTCTGTTCTTGTGTCAAGTTCTTTGACCTGTTTTTATTTTATTTTAGCACAGAGTGAGAAGTACTGACCTAATTTTCATCTTCTGATGGAGGGCAATTGGTTTTCCCAGTAGTTTTTGATAAAGAACCTATCTTTTCTTCTTTCAGTTCTTTTTTCAAAAATCAGATGGCTCTACTTACATGGGCTTGTTTCTGTATCTTCTGTTCTACTCTTTAATTTACATGCCTGCTTGGATGTGAGTACCATGTTACTTTTGCTACTATTATTCTGTAATATAATTTGAGTTTTGGTATTGTGATGTCCCCAGTATGTGCCTATATTCAACAAAGATATTGGTTTATAGTTTTCTTTCCCTTCCCTTCCTTTTTTTTTTTTTTTTTTTTTTTGAGTTCTTGTGTAGTTTGTATTTTGGAAGCATTCTGTTCTGTTCCATGGAAAATTTGAGAAGCATTTGTGTTAATTCTTCTTTGAAAGTCTGATGATATTTAGCTATATATCTAGTAGACTGTGACTTCTTTTAGTTAAGACAGTTGTAGTAACTATTTCATTCTTGTCATTTGTTGTCAATGTATTTAGATTTTTATGTCTTCTTTGTATAATTTTATTTTTATGTCTTCTTTGTTTATTTTTTGTAGACTATATGTGTTTAGGAAATTCTAAGTTTCTTATGGTTTCAATCCAAGTTTTCCAGATAGTTTTTAATAATCTTATTGATTTCATTGGTGTCAGTTGTAATTTTATTATTTTATGCATTTTCATTATTTTGTCAAGTCTGAAGATTCATAAATCTCATTTATCTTTGCAAGAAATTGCCCGTTTAATTCATGGTCCTATTCATTGTTGTCTTAGTCTCTTTTCCATTAATTTCTTTCCTGGTTTTTATTATTTCTTATTTGGTTTCATTTTTCTTTTCATTCTAGGATATTTCGTATCCACTATTATGTTATTTATTTAGGTTTCCTCTGTTTTTCAGTGTAAACACTCGCAGTTCATAGGCATACTTTTCCTCTTACACCTGCTTTCATTGCAATCTGAAGTATCTTTCATGTTGTGTTTTCATTGTTATTTGATTCTAGCAATTTGAAAAACTTCTAGTATTATTTCTTCTTTAGTGATCCCTGGTTATTTGTGTTTATGATTAAAACTCTAAGTACTTGTGTAGATTCCGTCTCCTTTTTTTTTTTTTCTGTAGATGTGAAGCTTCATTTTATTATGATCTGCTAGAATTTGTGAGATTTTTTCATTTTTTATATTTATTATGACATATTTTACAGGGCTAAAATATGATCAATTTTAGAGAAAATTTTCTGGTCCATTGAAAAACATGTATTCTGTTGTTACTGGATGGAATATTCTAAATGTCTATTAAGTCTGTTTTATCTTTAGAGTAGTTAAAACACAATGTCTTTCTGTATCTCATTTTTTTCTGATACTGGGTATTGAACTCAGGACCTTGTGCTTGCCAGGCAAGCACTTATTCTACTGAGCTATCTTCCAAGCCCTTTCAGTGTCTTAATGTTTGTCCAGCTGACAGATCTGTGAAAGTGTGATTCTGAAATCTTGCAGTGTGAGTGAGTACCTTGTGGTCTATCTGCTCCTTTATGATGAATGGTGTTCATTTTAGGAAGCTGGGCATACAGAATGTATGTATGTATATTTTTATCTGTGTACATATATAATAAAACCAGTACCCAAGCATAATTCATTCTGGGTGCATGCTTATAATGCAAAGGTCTTATATATCAACACAAATGTCCCATAACAATAAGGGCAGCTTGGATGAGTTCTTCCACAACCTCCCTAAAATCATATAAAATAACACTGTAAGATAATTGAAAAATAATGTGCAAAATTCAAAATATATGCAAAATAATCAACCTTCACTCACATTTAAAAGTTTCTGTGTCTGGTGTGAGGGAGACAAGAGGGAGGAGGAATTGCCAGTGGTGCACCCCTGTAATCCCAGCACTTATGAGATTGAGGCGGAAGGATTTCTATGAGTTCGAGACCAGCTTGGGTTACAAAGTGAGTTCAACCTGAACTAGGTTCAGTGATGAGCCTGAACTATGTAATAAGACCGTGTCTCAAAAAGCCAAACAGAGAGAGAGACAGAGAAAGACAGAGAGAGAGAGAGAACCAGTGGCTCAATTGTAATCATGTGACATTTGCCATCACATACTACTCATATTGCAAGACACTGCTCATTTATCAAGCTAAAATGTG
>PVKA01044598.1:0-16066 GCA_004027165.1 Ctenomys sociabilis | reverse complement strand
GATTGTGGTGTCGAGTTCAAGAACCTAAGGTAGTTGAATGTCAATGGAGTGCCCACTTTTGACAGGTGTAGACAAAGGAAGGGTTGTAGAAAGAAAAAATCAGGATGTGTGTGTATAGGCAGTACAGTTGGGATAGATAACGCTGTGCTTCTACATAATTCTATGAGAGGCAAGATCTGCACTAATGGTGGTTGGACAGGATATTATGTCGGCTTTTAGTGCTATGGTCATCCACTAGGTAAATAATTATTGAATCTTTGATATAATTCAGCTATAAAAATACCTGTAAATATAATTTCATGTATGCACCTTGTACAGTACCAAAACGTTACGAAAACAGTTTGCAATGTATTAATTCATCGACTCTGTATGGTTAAGGTGTCTTGAAACTGTCTGATTGACATTTGTATTTTAATAAAATAAAAATAAATGGAAAAAAATAAATAAAAATAAAATGAATGAAATATATATTTTTAAAAAAGAAGTTAGTCTAACAAAAGAATTTTGAGGAAAGAATTTTACCAAAAGCCTTGTTTAGAATTGCTGGTATATATGATAACAATAAGCTCATTTTGAATGTTGATTTTTTAAAATGTTACTATTTTATTTCTACACATTTATGAGCTACCATTTGATAATTTGACATTGCATATAATTTGTAATAATCAAGTCAAGGTAGTTAGCATTTCCACCTCCTTAACCATTAAAAAAATTATTTAATTATAACACATCCAACATGTAATTGTAATTTAACATGTGCAATAAATATTATACATATTTATGAGGTAGAATGTGGCATTTTATTTCTCTTGTTAATTTTAATTTTATTTATTTATTTTTAAATGTATTTAGTACAGGGTCTAAAAGGTCTCACTACACAGATCAGACTCGTAATGACCCTCCTGTTTTCAGTCTCCCAAGCGCTCGGATTATAGGTGCACATCCAGTTCTGTTGACCACCCACTACTAATATGGACTATTGGACTATATTGGTTATTTTGCTGAATTCAAGCACCTACAAAGTGTAGGCTGCTCAGTCACTATCTCAACAGCCCACCGGGGCAGGGCCATCACGACACACCAGGAGTCGAACCCCACTCCCTGGGTCTGCCTAAGCAGGTGCTTTAATCCACTGTGGCTGGCCTGTACAGCCCACCCTGGGGGCGGGGCTGGCGCAGCATGTGGTGCAGGGATTGAACCATGGTCCCTGCATCCTTGCCTAAGCCTGCCGACACAGATGCTGTAGACTGTCTTGAACTATCTTGCTGTCCCAGAATGTGATAGTTTAGGTTTTTGTTTTGTTTTGTGTGCAGGGTCTCACCATGCAGCTTGGACTCGCAATGATCCTCCTGTGTTCAGCCTCCCTATTGCTGGGATTACAGGTGCGCACCACCATTCCCGTACTCCATTGCTGGCTCAGCATGCCCGGGGGATGGACCTGGCATGGCATGTGGTGCCAAGCAGGGCTCCTGAGCTTGCCTAAGCAAGCACTCAGTCCGCTTAGCTACATGTACATAAGATGTACAAACCAAGCCAGTGTAATTAGTGCTCCCATCCCATCATTACTTTGTGTTTGGAGGCGCTGAGCTCTTCCTAGCTATCCATGAAAGATCTAATAGGCTATTGTGAACTACAGCCACCTGTCATGCTGTGAAGTACTACTTCCATCTGTGTTTTGGCACCCAATAGCCAACCACCCTCTACTGTAGCCTGCTCCTACCTCTATAATTCTCTACAGATTATGGACCCTTCCTTGCTATCCCTACTGCTCACTCAGTACCTCAGTGCTTCAAGACACACCGATGGGATTCCAGGGGTCATTTGATCTCTTAAGGAATGCTGTGTTGTTGGAAAGCTTTAGGAAGCTTCCTACTTTAATAGGCAGCCAGTTGTTGTTGACAGGCTTCTCCATCTCATGGAAGAGAAGTGACTCACATCTTCGCAGCAGGCTGATGTCCATCCTGCAGTTACCATAGAAAACCTGAGTTGGGTCTGGACCATAGGGTAGCAGTGGGAGTCATAACTTGGTTCTTGCCTTTAGCAGCTTACTGATGCTGGGGTGCAGCTCTCGGGCTCCCCAGCAACCAGCAAGCTGGGCTTCATCATGCAAGCACCCGGCACAGCCTGCCAGAGCTGAGTGGGATGGGTGGGACAGTACACACGGTACATTATGCTGAGCGTCAGCTGCCACCTATTCCTCTGAGCCTGCCAGAGATGATAGCTAGTAACAGTTCCTTGATTCTGAACAAATTACAGAGAAGGACAGCTTGTGAAAACTGACACAAAATTGGGAAAGATTAGAGGCTTTATTCTTTGCATTATGAAATCCTCTCAAATTGATGTCCAAGGAGCTGGTGCCAAGCAAACGTTTTGCCTGATGTATTTTAATAAAAGAGAAAGAAAATTTGTGGTTATAATTCATGATTGCATTCCTTTGGGTTATGAGTGGTTAAAAGAGTTGTCTTTATAGCATTTTTTTTCTAAGTATAAAAATAATAAAATCATTATAAAAAGTAGAGAAAAATGTTGGGAAATAGTAATCATCCGATTTTATCTTGCAAAGTTAGGTACTATTAATATTAGAGTGAATATAGATTTAAAAAAATCTTGTTCTTTTCACTTAATAGCGGGGTTAACCATACTCCTGTCTTTAGTCATTCCATCTAAATACTTTTAATAAATGCACATTATTTCATTGTGTGAATTTGCCATTATTTATTCATCCTGTCCTTTATCGCTGTACTTTCATATTTCCAGTTTTTTATATAATAAATAGTATTACGACAAGCACACTTGCAAATAAATCTCTATACGTTCCTGAATGCTTCCCAATCATGGATTTTAAAACACTGGGTTGTTGGGGAAGGGCATAAACATTTTAAGACTCTTGTCATGCATTTCTAGTTTTCTTCCATTACAAAGGTTTTGGCCAACTTATCTCCAACCATAGTGTGATAAGTGCCCTCTCCCTGCTCTTTTTATCTTTGGATAAAATTATCACACTGTCCTCCAACTCTCTATGTAGCCCAGACTGGCCTCCAACTTGTCTCAACCTTCCAAATGCTAGGCTTACAGGTGTGCACCACCAATCTGACTAAATTCTTCCTATTTTAATGGGACAAACAGCATTACTGCACTGTAAATTATTTAAGATGACTGTGGAATTAAAAAATATATATATCTGGCTTTTATCCTTGGGACAGAGTTCCCACAACTGGAATTTCCTGATTGAGAGAAGTGTCCCCATTATGTTAATGATGTAATTTAGGGTGGGTTTGTAGATTGTGTCTGGGTAGAGTTGGTGTGGTTCACAATGAAAGGCAGGTAGGAAAGAAAACAGGCAAAGAAGAAAGGAAGGAAGGAAAGAAGAAAGGAAGAAGACAGAGAGAGGGAGAGAGAGACAGAGAGATGGGGAAGGGAAGGGAAGGGAAGGGAAGGGAAGGGAAGGAAAAGAAAGGGAAGGGAAGGGAAGGGAAGGGAAGGGAAGGGAAGGGAAGGGAAGGGAAGGGAAGGGAAGAGAAACAAAGCAAAGAACTCTGGATCAGTAGGACCTCTGGGGAGGGTAAGAGGCTGGAAATTGTGTTCAGTCAATCATGCCTACATATGGAAATACCAGTAAAAACTAGGGACCCCAGAAAGTGGTGCTCTCTAGTAGGTGAGCCAGCCATCAGTGGCAGGAGAGGTATACACCCTAACTCCATGGGGAGAAAGCAGGCAAGCTCTGAATTCTCCCAATTTTAATCTGTGTGACTCTTTCTTTGGTCATAAAAATATGACCATAAGCATAGCAATTTCCTGATTCTGTGAGTTATGCTAGTGAGTTATCAAACCTGGAAAGATTGTCAGAGCCCGAGTCCAAGGTGCAGGTGGGATTGGAGCTTCCTGAAATATGGCCAGCACTTGAAGTAAGGGAGTCGAGGGGAGGACAGTGCCTCTAACTTGTGAAGCCTGACACGAGTTCCAGGGGGTTAACACTGGGATTTGAGTGCGGCGGACCGAGTGTTTGTTGAAATTAGCATAATAACTTTTGATAAATGTAATTTTTGTGGTTGCATTCAATAGTTATTGCATATTTTCTCTGTACCAAACAGGTGGTAGATGCTGGAAATTGCATTAGAAGCAAAACTGGAGACAATCCTCACCCATGGCATTGTTAATCAAATAATCTCCTCCTGTTATATGAAGGTGTACAAGGGGGAGGTGTCACGATTTGGACCTGAATGTCTCCCCGCATGCCTCATATATTCAGAAATGGGGCTTTGGGAAGGTGCTCAGATACTGAGGGTGCTGTATTCATCACTGACCTATTGGTAGGTGTCTTGGTTACTTTTCTCTTGTTTCTGAGACAAAATACCCAACACCCACATTAAAGAGGGAAAGTTTTATTTAGCTCACAGTGTGTGGGGCCTTCAGTCCATGCTCTGCTAGCTCCAAGGCAGGCTAGTGCATGACAGAGGGCAGTGGCTCGTGGCCATGGAAAACAGCAAAAGCAGCAAGAGCAAGAGGGGAGAGAAGCAGAAAGCAAGCCTCCCTCCCTCCATCCATCCCTCCCTCCCTCTTTCCCTCCCTCACGTTGTGTGCAGGCTGCCTGCCCTAGGGAGGCCATGGCATGCACACCCATAATCCCAGCATTCGACCATGGATCAACCAATAACTCTAGAAGCCCACCCCAGGACTGTGCGAGGCTCTGGGGGGACATCTAGACCCAAACTAAGAGGCAAGGGCTGGTTGAAAGAGGTGCTCATTAGGGGTGGGACTTGGAGAGTGGATCTCCCTCTCCAGCTCTTCCCTGCACTTTCTGCTTTCAGGCCACCATCACAGGGGTGGTGGGGCGTTGGTTTTCTCTGCAATGGGTCTTTCCACTGTGCTGTTATTCTTTGGAGCTGGCCAGCCAAGGTCTGAAGCACCTGAAACTCTGCGCCAAAATAAACCTCTCTTTTGGGCTGTGGATGTCAGATGTCGGGTTTCACCAAAAAAGAAAATGACCAAGACAGGCTCAAAGTGCTAAAGTTATTCTGGAGGTGACTTCAGCATCAACTCTTCTCATTGGATCACTAAGACTTCAGAAAAGGGGAAAAGGGAACCCTTCTCCACTGCTGGCGGGAATGTAGACTGGTGCAACCACTGTGGAGATCAGTGTGGAGACTCCTCACAAAACTAGGACTGGAAATCCCATTCAAGCCGGCTATAACCCTCCTGGGAATTTTCCTGGAGGAACTGAAAACATCATATCATAGTGATATATGTGTACTTATATTTATAGCAACACAATTTGTGATAGCAAAATCTTAGAAACAACCAAGATGTCCGTCACATGAGGAATGGTTGAAAAAGATGTGGAATTTCTATACAATAAAGAATAATAAACTTGAAGCATTTATATTAAAGTAGATGCCACTTAAACATATACTTATAAGTGAACTAAACCAGACACACATGTGCAAATATAGTATAGGCTCCCTAATATAAAAAATCAAAAGAAGAAATACAAATACAAATGTACAACAACAACTAAAAAGAATTTAGTCAGATAATTTGGGTAAACTGAACTGTGTATGTCACAGGGTAATAATCAGCTTCTTTTCTGGATGGTTAACAACCTAAGTTAATAAAAAATTGGAAAAATGGAAGGGCTGCAAGATCAGCCAACATTTTGGCCCTAGCCTTTCAAGTGAATACTCAGGACATAGGAGAACCTGTACTGTAACATCATGGAACTCAGTTGTGCCCCAGATTTTCTGATCAAGGAGATTATGGAGCCACAGAGGAATGTGATCAATGATGTACAGTGTGCCTATGGAGAGAAAACTTTCTCTCAGGCTTTCACAGAGAGCAAAGTGGTCAAGCAATGGCCGTGACTCATCCACATGGATGACACTCTGACAAAGGATCTACAGAGTGAGGTACAGAGTTACAGGATAAACCCTGAGGGGCCTTGACTGACCTCATCAGATACAAAAGTTACATTTTTGTTATATAGGTCTTGCTTTATCTCGGTCTTAACCATCCAGCAGAAAAGTATAAAAACAAGGCATATAAAATAAGGCCATAACAATAAGCTGAGCTGTAAATGGCTGTAGTCAACAACTTCTTCAGATAACCCACTATTATTGTGAACTGCTGGACTGTATTGGATTGTTTTGTTGAATTCAAGCACCTATAATAATTGAATGACAATAGAATACCCATCTCTGACAGGACTAAACAAAAAAGGGGATGTAAAGGAAGGACCATTCTGTGTCTGTATAATCAGTACAGTTAAGAAAGGACACAATGGCTATTAGCATTTATCAATGTCACTTATGGATTAACCTGCTACAGGCCAAGATTTCCTATAAGTATCGCACACATGTGTGTTGCAGGTGGTGCTCACCCCCTCTGACTCTTGGGCAGCCTGAGAATCGCAACCGGGGAGTTGCTCCGTACCATGCAGCGCATCACTGGTAACTCTTCCATTGGACCCCGCAGTATCAGGCTCCAATAAAGCTCTGCACGCAATCTCATTAGACTCCCCTGATGTAGCAGCCACATGCTTATGCAAAGGTCCTAGACAGGGCTGAAGTATCCCAAGAAAGAACTGAGACTGCATGACTAAGAGAGTGAAAAAATCAGTAATCCCACCAATTAAGCTTTGTATTTTATTTATCTAATGTTATTAAAATAACCATGATGCGTTATTTAAATGCTCAGTTTAGAGCAATATGTAGCACAGAGCTACAAGAACTGACAGGATGGAAAAGAAATAGTCCATCAGATATATAATATGGCTAGGTATTTACTTTCTGTAAGCTTTGGTGAGCAGCAGCACTACTACAGTGTGGGGTCTCCTGAACAGCAGCTTTGGCCACACCTGAGCATGCATTAAGAATGCAGAAATTTGAGCCTTACCCCAGACCTATAGAAAAAGAGCCTGAATTTTCACAAAATCCTTTGAAGCACTGAGCTAGGAGATGCAATCCAGAATGCAAAAATATCAGGAGAACCAGCCAGCTATACTTAGAAAAAAAAAGAAGGCAATTTAAAGCTTAATTCAGGGAGGCAATTCTTTTTCCTGGTAAAATCCTTACTAGGATGTGCTCATTTGAAACAGAGTGGAAAACACTGGAGACCTTTGAGAGCTGTTGTTACATCTGGTGGGCATGAAATTGGAATGAGCCAAGTAATTGTCTCCCCATCCATTTATTCGGGAGCAAGAGTACTGGTTTCAGCATTGTCATCTTTTATGATATCTCAGGCACAAGGAGATGCATGTTATTAAAATTAGAGAAAAAAAATTATAGGATGCCCTTGATATTTCATGAAATGTAGTGGAAGGAGGGAGCCGGGGGTGGGGCAGAGCGCCTGAGCAGGTCTGAGAAGCTGAGAGGAAAGCTTAGAATGGGAAGAGTTTAGGAAGCTGTGGGCCTTCGGCACTGTTTCAGTCACTCTGGCTGCTGTCCAGAAACACAGCTCTCAGAGATGAAAACACAAAGGATGACTTCATTGGAGAAGAAGTTGCCATCTACTTTTGTCAAAATGGAAATAGCTTTATCAACTTTTTTATGATCATGAAAGTTCTGCTTATTGCAAAGAAGTTAGGACAATGGAAAATGTGAAATAAAACAAGAAAATCATTTCAAACTTTAGTGACAGGCTGTTACACACAGGTGCATGTGTGCCCACGCATACACACCCACACACACATGCATACACAGCACCACATGCAGTTTTAGACCTGCGTGCTCGCGAGACGATTTCCTCAGTGCCATCCTATAGGGTGCAGTGCTGTGTGCTCCTGAAACCCGAGGATGGGTGGTTGAGATGGTCCTTTTTAGTTTTAGGGTTAGGAGAAGGGTGCAAATTAATATTCACCTTTAAAAATATTTAAAGCCTTTTTGCTTAAACCAAACAAACTTCATGCTGAAATGCCAACATTCTTTCTATGAAATTCAACTACAACAAGGTAAATTTGTACAACTACAAAAAAAAAACCCTTCCCAAGTCAACTTCTTCTCATTTAGTTGAGGTGTGTGAGCATCTTTTCCCCTTCTACTTTATCAAGGTACAATTGATTAAAAAAAAAAAAAAAAAAAGAGTAGCTCAGTGGAATAAGTGCTCGCCTGGTAAGTGCAAGGTCTTGAGTTTGATCTCTTGTACCAACTCCCCCCCCCAAAAAAAAGAGCCTATTAGTCATGTACAATGTGAGGTGCAAACTGGCTAATTAACCTATCACTTCATATGCTACCTGTGTGGATGTGGTCAGAACATTTCAAATGTAATCTCTTAATTTTGCAGCATACAGCAGGTTATTGTTAACTATACTCACTATGCTGTACATTAAATTTCTATACCGTATTCATTGCATAACTGCAAGTTTGTACCTTTCAATCAACATCTATCTACTCCTCCTCCCCAGCAGCTGGCAACCACCATTTTAGTTTTGTTTCTATGAATTTGGCCTTTTTATATTCTACATAGAAGTGTGAGCACATAGTATTTGTTTTTCTCTGACTTACTTCAGTTATCATAACACTGTCAAAGTCCATTCACATTGTTGCAAATAGCAGGATTTCTTTCTTGAGAAATGCTATTGGTATTTTTGTTGAGATTGCATTATAGCTTGATAAGAAGATTTCTCTGCTGTGTGTGTGTATGTGTGTGTGTTACATACATATATGGACGTTTTCTTTACCCTTGAATCTGTTGACACTTACCTTGTTCCCAGTTTTTTCCCCTGGGAGTGATGCTGCCGAGAATGTGGGAGTGCAGATGGCTGTTCCTGACACAATCTCAACCATTTGTCTATTGACCTAGAAGTGGGATTACTGGATCATATGGTTGTTCTATTTTTCATTTTTTTGGGAAGCCTCTATACTGTTTCCCATAATGCCTGTAATAATTTACATTCCCACTAACAGTGTAAAACAGTCTCTTTTCTCTATACCCTTGCCAACCTTTATCTCTTATCTTTCTGGCAAGAGCCTTATTGCCCTCATGCTTAGCAATGTGGAGTACTTTTTCAATTACCTGCTGGCTATAATTGTGTCCTCTTTGTAGAAATTTCTATTCAAACGTTTCTGAATAGAAATTTATATTTCTATTCATTTATTAATCTATTCAAGAACTTTGCCCATTTTTTAGTAAAGAAAGCCAAATTTTATTTAATTATTTTAAAATATTTCTAACTCTTGAAGACATAGGGATAGGCAAAGAGTTCATGAGGAGGGCACTGTAGTCCGGAAGCCTTCATTTCTATTCCTTTTATGGATATAAGTTACACTTCCTGTAGAATTGCTGCATCATGACTTCCTGCCACATATTCCTTTGGTTAGACTTCCTGTCACGTGCTCCTTTAGTTGATCACCTGAGTATTGTTAGCCTATAGCATTACCCTAATATACCTATGTCATTAGTGACATTGACTTCCCTTCCCTCTGCTATATAAGCTGTATTGCTTCCTTGAATAAATGAGACTTGATCAGAATCCTGTCTTGTCTCCATTTCTCACACACCTGTTCTTTGTCAGTCCCCTCTCCTCCCCTAGGTGACCTGCGTTGACTGACCCGCTGGACGGGACAAGTTCATGAACAAAATCAAATCTCATGGGTAATACTTGAAAGAATTAACAACTGGGACCTCCTCTTATTGAGAAGTTTTTGCACATCAAAAGAAATTTACAACAAAGTGAAAAGACAACCCACAAATCTGGAAAAAATCTTGACTAATAAGCACTCAGAAAAAGGCTTGCTCTCTAGAATTTAAAAAGAACTAAAAAACATTAGGGCACCTAAATTTAAAGACCCAATCCAGAATTGGGCATCTGAGATGAATACACACTTCTCAGAGGATGAAATTAAAGAAGTGAATAAATATATGAAAAAATGCTCCACATCACTAGCTATCTGTGAAATGCAATTAAAACAACACTGGAATATCATCTCACACTAGAAAGAGTGGCCATGATAAACAAATCAATCAAGAACAAATGTTGGAGAGGCTGTGGGGAAAAAGGAACCCTTCTCCACTGCTGGTGGGAATGAAGACTGGTGCAACCATTATAGAAATCAGTGTAGAGACTCTGTAAAAAACTAGGACTGGAAATCCCATTCAAACCAGCTACCCCCCTACTGGGAATTTTCCCAGAGTAACTGAACATAGTGATATATGTCACCCATATTTATAGTAGCACAATTTATAAAACTTGGAAACAACCAAGATGCTCATCACCTGAGGGATGGATGAAAAAGGTTGTATTTTTATGCAATGGAGTATTACTCAGCTTTAAAGAATGATAAACTTGAATCCTTTATATTTAAGTGTATGTCACTTGAAGATATACTCATAAGTGAACTAAACCAGACCCACATGTGTAAATATCATATAGTCTCCCTAGTATAAGAACTCAAAAGAAGAAATAAAAATAGAAAGGTATAACAGAATTAAAAGGAAAACAAAAACTTGAGGATTAGACAATGAAGAGAGGGCAAGGAGAAAAGCTGGGGAACATGACAAAGGCAAAGCCATAGATTTATATGCACAAGATGGGTAAGGCAACAATCCTGAGAAATATCTGCAAGTTTTTGAAACTAGCAGTTAATTGGTAGGATTCTTACCCTGATTAACTTTATATGCTGATACCTGTGAACGAAGCAACTGCACTGAAGATAGCAATGTGTAACAGTAGGGTCAGGCTTAGAATGCCTGTCATTCTGGTCATCTAAATATGAACTACTTGTCATTTCATACCAATTACTGCCATACTATTTCTCAGGTAAGTGTTTGAAGTGTAATAAATGAAAACAAGAGACAAAAAATATGCCACAGGACTGTCCTGCTGCAATGCTGTATATGGTTAGATTTCTAAATTTCTGTTTTAAAATATGTAATTCTTTATTACTATTTTTCAAATATTTATTTTAAATTTTTTTCTTCATATACTATAGGGACATGATGTTTAACATATCAATACATGATGGAAAATACCTGTTCGATGTTATGTACAAGATCTATGATATTCAGACAGATTGTGAGGTTAAGCTCAACTGCCTATGTTTCAGGGCAATAATAATAAGCTTCTCTTCTGGAGGGTTAATAACCTAAGTTTTGAGACCAAAAATTGAGAAAAAGAAGGGTTGCAAGGTCAGCCAACATTTTGGACCTAATCTTTCAAAGTCAGTGAAGACTCAGGACATAGGAGAACCTGTACTATAATATCATAGAACTCAGCTGTGTCCCAAATTTTCTAATCAAGGAGATTATGGGGCCACAGAGGAATGTGCTCAATGATCTATAGTGTGCCTAAGGAGAGTCACATGGAGATAAAACATTCTCTCAGGCTTTCACAGAGAGCAAAGCGGTCAAGCAATGGCTGAGATTCATCCACATGGCTGAAACTGACAACGGATCTACAAAGTGTGGTATGGGATTACAGGATAAACCCTGATGGTACATGACTGACCTTATCAGATACAAAAGTTACATTTCTTGTTATGTGGGTCTTGCTTTATCATCTAGCAGAAAAGTATAAAAACAAAGTATGAAAAGAGAAGCCTTATTAATAGGCTGAGCTGTAAAAGGCTCAAGTCAACAACTTCTGGCATTACCAGTCCTACGGATAACCCATGACTATTATGGACTACTGGGCTGTACTGGGTTATTTTGCTCAATTCACATACCTACAACATTTAAGTGACAATGGAATACCCTTCTCTGGCAAAACTAAACAGAAAAAGGGGATACAAACACAGGACCATTTTGTATCTGTATATTCAAACTAGTTGGGATAGCTATACAGCTACTTTCTCTTAGTTCAATGAATAGAAAGATTTGTTCTAATAGTGTTTGTGGACAGGATATCATGTCTGCATCTTGTACTATGAATAACCACTACAAAGGCAACAATATGTAATGTATTAATTATGGAAACTGTCCTACTAATTGGTTCTGAAGCTGTCTCATTGCTATTTGTTTCTTAATGAAATTACTAAGGCATTAAATTAAATTAAAACATTACTACATATTAGTCAATATTTTATATAGAAATGTACACAGGCCTAGAGGTTTTTTGGATAATTTTATTGATAGTTTAAACATCAAGTTGCTATAGTGTATGAAGAAAAAAATTAAAAATAAATTTTAAAAAATAGGGATAAATAATTACATCTTTTAAAACAGAAATTTAATCCAGGCGTGGTGGTGCATGCCTGTAATCCCAGCACTTGGGAGGCTGAGGCAGGAGGATTGCTGTGAGTTCAAGACCAGCCTGAGTTACAAAATGAGCTTAAGGCCAGCCTGAACTGCATAGTGAGACCCTGCCTCAAAAAGACAAAAAGAAAAAACCAAACCAATCAACCAAACAAAAAACCCCCAGAAATTTAGAAATCTAACCATATACAGCATTGTAACAGGACAGTCCTGTGACTTTTTTTCTTATGTTTTGTTTTCATTTATTACCCTTTCTTTTAAACAAACATTTACTTGAGAGTCAGTATCCTTTGCCCATTTTTGAAATCAACATTTTTGCTTATTGCTGCTGAACTGTGAAGTTTTAAAAAATATTTTGGATATTAACCCTATCGATTATGTGGTTTGCAAATATTTTCTGTCACTCCATAGGTTGCCTCTCCATTGTTGTTTCCCTGGGTCGTGCAGAGGTTTTCCAATCAGATGTGTTGTCTGTTCCCTTTTTGCTTTCATTGCCTTCCTTTTGGAGTCCTATAGCAAAGTCGTCGCTGGGGCCAGGAAAATCACTTAGGAATAAGTGCTTGCCAGGCATGTGCAAGGTCCTAAGTTCCATCTCTGGTACAACCAAAAAAAAAAAAAAAAAAAAAAAAATCATCGCATAGGCCAGTTTTAGGGAGATTTTCTCCTGTATGTTCTTGTAAGAATTTTGGAGTGTAAGACCTTACATTCAAGTCATCAATTAATTTTGAGTTAATTTTTGTGAGTGGTGTAAGGTAGAAAATCCTTTTTATGTGGCTATGTTTTTCTAACACCATTTATTAGACAGATTGCCTTGTAAGTAACAATCGTTTCTGTGATTCTCTTTTTGTGATCTCAGTATAATTCCTTTGGTTTGTGTCTGTAATATTGTTTGATCTAAAATGTCCCCCCCAAAACTCATATGTTCAGAGGTGGGATATTTGACGAAGTGATTGGGTTGCCAGGGCTCTGACTTCAGCAGGAGCTCAGGCCTTACTGAGTTCACTAGTTGAATGGGCTTACTAAAAGGTGGAGTTTATGTTGTTGAAAAGGTGGAGTTATGGAGTGAACCTGTACACTCAGCTTTCTACATTGATAGGTTTGATGTCTGTGGATTAAACCAAATCCTGACTTGAAATATTTTGGGGGGGAACTGTGTCTGTGCTGAATGCGTACAGACTTTTTTGCCATTATTTCTACTAAATAATACAGGAAAAGACCTATTTACACAGCAGTGATGTTGCACTAGGCGCAGAGTAAACCAGGCAAGATTTGGAGTATGAGGGGGATATGCATAGCTTGCATGCAAATGTTTCTCTATTTCCTTGGGGGGACTTGAGTATCCACAAGCCAGTGGTGGAACTGGGGCTAATGCATAGACCACTGGGGTCATGGCTTTGAGAGTAACAGGTCATCCCAGACCCCTTCCTTTCCAGCTTTCCCTCTTCTGCCTTGCTTCCCGGCTTCCGTAAGCTGAGCAGCCTTTCTCCGCCAGGCCCTTCTCCCCGCTGTTTCTTCCTGGAAGCTAGCTGACCACGGGCTGAGATGTCTGGACCATGAGTCAAATTAAACCTTTCTCTTTAAGTTGTATATGTCAGCTATTTTGTTCCAGGGACGAAGCTAACTAATACAGTCATTTTTAATGCCAATACTCTTTTGAGTACTGTGGCTTTGTAAGACTTAAAATTAAGAAGTGAGATGAATCTAGCTTTTCTCTTTTTGAAGACTGCCTCTTCTGTTTGTGAATCTCCTGTGGTTCTCAATAAATTCTAGGAATATTTTTTCATTTCTGACTTTTGATAGGGATTGCATTGAACCTGTACACTCAGCTTTCTACATTGGTAGGTTTGATGTCTGTGGATTAAACCAAATCGTGACTTGAAATATTTTTTGGGGGAACTGTGTCTGTGCTGAATGCGTATAGACTTTTTTTGCCATTATTTCTACTAAGTAATACAGGAAAAGACCTATTTACACAGCAGTGATGTTGCACTAGGCGCAGAGTAAACCAGGCAAGATTTGGAGTATGAGGGGGATATGCATAGCTTGCATGCAAATGTTTCTCTATTTCCTTGGGGGGACTTGAGTATCCACAAGCCAGTGGTGGAACTGGGGCTAATGCATAGTGATCCTGGGATCTCCTCCATGGATAACTTGGTATGGTGCTCAGGATAGAGTGTTACTTTTGACAAAAATTTTCAAACTTATGAACATGGGACCTTTTTTGCCCTAACTCTTTCAACTTTGAGAAAAACCAGTAATAGGAGGAGGGATGTGACCAGTACCCACTTGACAGCCCCAGAGAAGCTGTCATCGGATCTGTGCCCTGCTGGCCACAGTAGAGAGTGCACAGGACAGACACTGGGCTGGAGGCTGTGGGGTTAGCACATGCTCAGGTGATAGACCAGCTCCCCTCAGAGGGCCCAATACTTCCTCAGAGTCTCTGCCTCAAAGCAGCTCCATCCTGCCTCTTAGGCACAATGTGCTCCTTGCCCCATAGCCTGAAACAGCCACTTGATGGATGTTGAACAGCTTATTTTGGACCACACTCTGAGCCAAATATTGACCTTTTTGGTGTTGTTCAGGCACCAGCTTCTCTCCTGGGTTGGCCCTGAGGGCCTCTCCACTGGGGTAGGGTGCACTCCTCAGGTTCCTGTCTTTCTTCTGAGATTTAGCCTGGTGTTGGACACCCTTTTCTTCCTCAGGCTAGTTAGAACCTACCCCAGGATGTGTTTTGGCTGAACTCTGCATCTTTGGCAGGAGACAGGCAGGGCCTTGGTCCTGCCATTGCAAGGTCAATTGTCCTGAAGTGTGGAGTGATTTCAGCCTGACAGGTCTTTTTTCCAGCCCTGGAAGGGCAAGGTGCATCCTGTCTCCTGGTTAAGGCTGCACATCCATACACACCTCCTTTATATTTGTCTGAATAAGTTGGTGGTTCCAGGGCATGAGGGAAAAGCAAAGGTTGTTTTCATTACATCAGAGAAGCAAAGAAAGACAGAGTTAAGTTCTCATGTGGAACTCCCACAAACATGACAACAGACAAGAAGGTGGCCTTTTTGTTTATCAGGTAATAAAATCTGAAGTGAGGTGGGAGAAAAGGCAACCTTTAGGGTCATTTTCCTATGCTGTGAGAACTAGGTTTGAGGTGCCCTTTGAGAAAAAGTTTTTAGTAGAATTCTTGGTGACTTTCCCAGATTCTTAAAAAAAAATAAACAAATCCAAAGGCAAACACACACACACACACACACACACACACACACACACACACACACACACGCTCTTAATCTGAGCTGATTCTAACCATTGCTTGTTTCCAGCTCTCTTAGAGCCAGAGAAGAAACTTGGCCCCTACCCACCTCCTCTGAGACAAAGATGACCAAATTGAGCACCAGGTGAGATGCTGGCAAGTGATGGCTACTTTACCATCGTTTGGCAAACAAACCACAGCCACTAAGAAGGGAAAGACAATACCTGAACCTGGGGATGGTGGAAAAGGGAGGACATTTTCAGGCATCTGGGGCTGGCTTGATGTGGATTTTGCACAAATAGTCAATTCTATTGATTACTTCAAGGAGCCCCCTTATGAGATAAGACTCTGTCCCAAGATCCCCTTGGTGTGAGTGAGTTTATACTTGTCCCTTTGTATGGATTCAGCTGTAGCTGTCTTTTGGCTCCTGGGCCTCCCTGCCATGCCCTTCCACAAAATCGCTGATGCTTATGGGCCATGCTGCAGTTCCTGTGCACTCTTGCTGGTCCCTGCTGACTCATTCTGCCCTGGGCACTGCCCGGACCATCCTGGGCACTGCCTGGACCATCCTGGGCACTGATCCTGGGCACTGCCCGGACCATCCTGGGCACTGCCCGGACCATCCTGGGCACTGCCTGG
>PVKA01044597.1:0-16066 GCA_004027165.1 Ctenomys sociabilis | reverse complement strand
TACTGTCTAGAATTTATAAAGAACTAAGATATAACAGGGCCCTCAAATTTAAAGACCCAATTCAGAAATGGGCATCTGAGATGAATACACACTTCTCAGAGGACGAAATTAAAGAAATGTAAATATAATTTCATGTATGCAGCTTGTACAGTACCAAAACGTTATGAAAACAGTTTGCAATGTATTCATTCATCGACTCTGTATGGTTAAGGTGTCTTGAAACTGTCTGATTGACATTTGTATTTTAATAAAATAAAAATAAATGGAAAAAAAACCCTGTAAATATAATTTCATGTATGCACCTTGTACAATACCAAAACGTTATGAAAACAGTCTGCAATGTATTAATTCATCGACTCTGTATGGTTAAGGTGTCTTGAAACTGTCTGATTGACATTTGTATTTTAATAAAATAAAAATAAATGGAAAAAAAAACACAAACAAACAGGATATTATGTCGGCTTTTAGTGCTATGGTCATCCCCATCCTCTTTCTGCTGAAAGAAAAAAGCCAAGGTCATTTTACCTGATCTGCAATATTGAGGACACAGTTAGCTCTCCTGCATTTTTCACCGCATTGGCTGGGCCAATGTTGTGGAGACACAGCAGCTGTCAGTTCAGCACTGGCGTGTCTCCATGGTCTAACTATGAACTACCAAGATGACAGGTGCAATGACTGCCAATGGCCTGCATCAGTCCAGGAGGTATCTACTTAGCTGCAAAACAGAATTGAGACAAATCCGTGTTCTCAGGCCAGCATCATGAATGTGGACAAATACAGACCGATCAGCAGGCTTCACCAGTCACAGGCCTGAATACAGACACATTGTCAGCTTGAATTCATACCAATTAGCCGGATCAGAACTGCATCAAACAGAGACCTCAATGCCACTAGTCAGCCGGCTCAGATCTGTAGCAGTCTCAGGCCAGTGTAGGTCTTTCTAAAGCACTGGCCTTTAATGTCTGACAATTGTTGATTTTCTTTGTTTGTTTTTGCTTTTTTAATATTTTTTTGTTTTATTTTGTTGTTGTTTTCTTTTGTTTTTGGTTGTTTGTTTGCTTTTTTTTTTTTTTTTTTTTTTTCTACTGAAACTGTTCTGCTTCAGTACAGCCTTTCCCCTGGCCATCCTGTAAATACTCTCAGGATTATTGCTTCAAAAACTATGGAGAGAAGGTTTGCTTTAAAAAAATTAATAACCACTTGGGTCTATTATCCCAGAAGTGCTACAGAGACTATAAACCAAGTAGATCATTTACAGAGATTGGTTGAAAGAGATTGGCAACCCCCAGAGCTGGCTGGCATTGACCAGCTGGAGTCAGAAGGGGAAGTAAGCAGTGAGGCTGTGGGCATGGATTATCCTCACCAGCAGCAGCAATCAGCAGCCTCAGGTACAGACCATAGCTCTATGTGCTGACACTAGCACTAGTAGCAGAGCCGCACCTTGCCAATGCACAGTTTCTGAAAATTGAACAAAAGTACTCTCAACTGAGTGGTGACACAAGGATTCAAAGAAAGCAATGCATTTCAGGCACTAGATCCCTCCCTGTCAGCTGCCTCTGCCTTACTCAGATCGCTGCCTGTGGCAGACATGGCCTACCATGTCCAGTCAGTTGTGCCCTCACTGTCTCTCTGACAGGTATTTTTGTATTTTAAATTTGGGCTTCACTTTTCTCTCAATGGTCCTCATGGTCAGAGCATGGAGCTAACTCTCTTCCTTGGCAGAATTCAGATTATCAGCCAAGGACAGCCTCATTACCTACATTTATAGGCATTTAATCATTGATTTATTCAAACCTTTGCAGTATCTAGTCGATTACCTTTTCATCTCATAATCTGCTCTTTCCCCTATTGCCAAAGAGAAACTTTGCAGTGGGTGGGATGCACATCATTCCCCTGACTGTGTTTTCACAGTAAGTATTTGAATGCAGGTACACTGGGACCTTTCCAAGTGGTGTTACTGTGGGCTGATTGCCCAGTCAGTATTTCCCTGGTGGTGCTTGATCAATATTCATCATGGCAGTGAGGTGTGGCCAGTCTGTTTTGGAGTGTGCACTTCTTGCAAGATTTTTTCAAGCAATTCTGTTATGGTTTTTCCGATGATGCTCCCCAAGGATATTTGGAATCATAGGGCAGCTTCTAGGGTTTAGATTGATTCGTGGCCAAATGCTGGGATTATAGCTGTGACTGCTACTCTCTTCCACCTGGGTAAGGCAGCCGGCATACAATGTGTGGGAGAGAAAGAGAGAGGCTTTCTCCCAGCTTCTCCTCCCTTTTGCTCTTGCTACTTTTGCTGTTTTGAACTGACATGCACTGTTGCATTGTGCCTTGTATCACTGTGTTTAGAGCCAGCTTGTATGGACTGAAATCTCCAAAAACCTGGAGATAAGTGAATCTTTTCTTCCTTAATTTTTCTGTTGCATGTTTTCTTTCATCAACAATAGAAAAGTAACCATAACAAAGGTTATTCGACACATTCCTGCTACTTCTGGACAATAGAAATTGGCAAATAACTCATATCTTTGCTCTTATTGACCTTATAAATCTTCCATTTCATGGACTATCTGTGGGTGTTTTCCAGTGTATCAGCAATCGACTGGAGTGAAAGGAACACAGTGTTAATTTGTCTACTGCATCTGTGTTCTGACTTCTCACAGGGGCTTTGTGTAGGGCTCAATGTTAGGTTTCTCTGTTGGGTGCAACAGAGAAGCAGAAGAAAAAGGAATATTGATGGGCTTTATGAATGCTGGGGACATGGGGAGAATGTGAGGAAGAGGGGGAGAGTCTCTGATATGAGACAAATGGATATTAGGGTTATATGGATTTTTTCTAGGCACAGAGTTTCAGGGGCAGTATTTGTGACACATAAGGAGCAGATTGGGTTGTCCCTTGTGGTGTGGGAAAAGTGAAAGAAGATTGTAACTATGACTCTTGTTTGGAATTAAGGAGGATGTGGTCTCTGGAAAGATAAGCTGGGGCTTTAGCCAAGTTGGATGATGGCCATAATAATTAATAAATTCATACTTGGGCTGGAGCTTACCATTCCTGTAATTTAGTTGTAATGAAGTGATGATAGTTCTCTTAGGGTACTATCTGCTAAGTGAGGGCATCATTTCTGTGGTACAGAAGATTGAGAAAATGATGGTTCACACCCATGTAGAAGGTAGTGCCTGTTGTCTCAGTTAGCTTGAGAAATTCATTAGTGAAGGCCCAAATCAAAGACTGAAGAAATATTGAAACAAATTTCATAAGAAAGGGTATGATGAATATAAGGATCATTATGATTAGAGGACCCAGGAGGGGAAAAGGAAGGGGGCCCACGATTCGAATTTGTCATTCTATCTTAAACAAGGTGAGAAAGACTAGTATTTTTTTTTTAGTTCTTCAATTTGCACTCTAAGGGCTTTGGAAAATGTGTGCCCTATGAAATGCTCTGAGTCTAGTTAGAGGATAGGAATGGCACTGAGTCCAAGGCAGGTGCAGCACTAGGATAATTTCGTTGAAATGGGTCTTGAAACCCATTTCCATGTATTCATGCAGAACCACAGAACGAAGAATATCTTGTCCTCATTTCATGTTCTGTGTTGTTTGTTTGGTTTTTATTGAAGAACAAACAGCAATGAGACAGTTTCAAGACAAATTAACAGGACAGATTCTATCATTAATACATTTCAGACTATTTTCGTAATGTTTTGGTATCATAAAAGGTGCATACATGATATTGTACTTACAGACACTATTATGGCAGATGTCTCTAATCAGTGAATTAAGAGTGTAGCTGTATAATTATCTTATTATTTATAGATGACTTGTATCCCAGATAAAATAATTAATACTTTCTATCTTGTTATCTTCCTAGTGGTTGTCCACAGTACTAGAAGCTGACATAATATTTTCTCCAGCCACTATTAGGGCAAATCTTGCTTCTCACAGAATTATGCAGAAGCACTACATAATTATCCTAACTGTAATGTCTATACAAACACATCTTGGTTCATCCTTTGTATACCCCTTTTTTTTTGTCTAGACCTATCAAAGATGGATACTCCATTGTCATCAAACCACTATAGCTGTCTGAATTTGGCGACACAATCCAACACAGTACAGCATTCCATGACGATAGTGACTTATCTGAAGAAGTTGTTGACTATAGAAATTTACAGATCAACTTATTATTATGGCCCCACAGTATATACCTCATTTTTATACTTTTCTGCTGGATGGTTAAGACTGAGTTAGAGCAAGACCTATACACCAAAAAATGCAGGTTTTGATTCTAATGAGGTCAGTCAAGTCCCCGCAGTGTTTATCTTATAATCCTGTACATTACTCTGTAGATCCTTTGTCTGTGTCAGCCATGTGGATGAGTCATGGCCAATACTTGATCAGTTTGCTCTCTCTGAGAGCCTGACAGAAAGATTTCTCTCCATGTGACTCTCCCCAGGCACACTATACATCATCACTCTCTTTCCTCTGTGGAGCCATTATCTCCTTGATCAGAAAATTTGGAGCTCAGATGAGTTTCATGATGCTGCAGTACAGGTTCTCCTATGTTGTGAGTCTGTCACTGACCTTGAAAGGCTAGGGCCAAAATGTTGGCTGGCCTTCTGGATCTTCTATTTCTCCAATTCTTGATCTGTGAAATTAGGTTGTTACCCATCCAGAAGAAAAGCTTATTAGTACCCTGCAGCATATGCCATTCAGTTTGCCCTAACTATCTGACTCAATTCTTTTTAGTTGTACATTTCTGTTTGTATTTCTTCTTTTGACTTATACTAGGGAGATTATACGATATTTGCACAGGTGTGTCTGGTTTATTTCACTTATCAGTATAGGTTCAAGTGGCATCCACTTCAATATAAATGCTTCAAGTTTATCATTATTTATAGCTGAGTAATACTCCATTATATAGAAATGCCGCATCTTTTTCAACCATTCCTTATGTGATGGACATCTTGGTTGTATCCAAGATCTTGCTATCACAAATTGTGTTGCTTTAAAGATAGGTACATATATATCACTATGATATAACGATTTCAGTTTCTCTGGGAAAATTCCCAGAAGACACAGAGCTGGTTTGAATGGGATTTCCAGTCCTACTCTTTTAAGGAGTCTCCACACTGATCTCCACAATGGTTGCACCAGTCTACATTTCCACAAGCAGTGAAGTGTTTCCTTTTCTCCACAACCTCTCAAAAATTTGTTGTTGGTTGATTTCTTTATGATAGCCATTCTTTCTGGAGGGAGATGGTATCTCAGCATTTTTTTAATTTGCATTTCACGAATAGCTAGTGATGTGGGACATTTTTCCATATATTTATTCACTTCGTTAATTTCGTCCTCTAAGAAGTGTGTATTCATCTCACATGCCCATTACTGAATTGGGTATTTAAATTTAAGGGTCTCAATATATCTTAGTTCTTTATATATTCTAGAGAGAAGACCTTTGTCTGATTGGGTATTAGAAATTTTTTCAAAATTTGTGGGTTGTCTTTTCACTTTGTTGACAATTTCTTTTCACGTGCACAAGCTCCTCAAGAAGAGTTGATCTCAGCTGTTGATTCTTTCAAGTGTTTCCCGTGTAAATATGTTTGTTCATGAACTCTTTACCTACCCCTACGTCTTCAAGAGTTCCTCCTACTTTCTCTTCCAGGAGATTGAGTGTTTCTCTTTCAATGTTTAGATCTTTATTCCATTTTGACTTTAGCTAAGTGCATGGTGATAGACCTGAGTCAAGTTTTAGTTTTTGGTATGTAGAAAGCCAGTTTTTCCAGCACCATTTGTTAAAGAGGATATCTTTTTTTTGTTTGTTTTTGTTTTGTTTTTTTGAGACAGGGTCTCACTATGCAGTTCAGGCTGGCCTTAAACTCACTTTGTAGCTCAGGCTGGTCTTGAACTCACAACAATCCTCCTGCCTCAGCCTCCCAAGTGCTGGGATTACAGGCCTGTGCCACCATGCCCGGCTGAGGATATCTTTCTTACAGTAAGCTTGCTTGGCCCATTTACCAAAATCAGGTGGCTGAGTGTGTTTGTAGACATATCTGTGTATTCTAATCTATTCCATTGATCCTCAGGTCTATTTTGTTGTAAATACCATGTTGATTTCATCACAGTGGCTTTGTAGTATAACTTCAAGTCAGGAATTGTAATGCCTCCTGCCTTGTCTTTATTGGCCTTTGCTATTCTAGGTCGATTGTGGTTCCAAATAAATTTTAGGAACAATTTCTCTAAGTCTTGGTGGTATGTTGGTGGCAGTTTGATTTGGATTGCATTAAATTTGTACAGCAATTTTGGGAGTATGTCCATCTTCACAATATTGGTTCTTCCTATAGAGGAGCATGGAATATCTTTCCATTTTCTGAAATCCTCTGTAATCCCTTTTCTCAGGGTGTTGTCATTTTCTGTGAAAAGATCTTTGACTTCCTTAGTTAAGTGAATTCCAAGATTTTTCATTTTCCATTGTGCTATTGTAAAAGGGATTGTTTCTATTTTTTTCCCTTTCAGTGTGCTTATTATCTGTATAGAGAAATCCTATTGACTTTGTATCTTGCTATCCTACTGAATTTCAGTATCAGTTCTAGTTTCCTGGTGGATTATTTTTGGTCTTCCATGTAAAGTATCATGTCATCTGCAAATAGTGATAATTTAACTTCTTTACCTATTCTTATTCCTTTTATTTCTCTTTCTTTTTTAATGGCTGTTGCAAATGATTCCAAGACTCTATTGAATAGGAGGGGTGGTAGAGGACATCCTTGTCTTGTACCTGATTTAAGAGTAAAAGATTTCAGTTTTTCCCCATTTAGGATTATATGAGATTTTGGGTTTTCATAGATGGCTTTCATCAAGTTAAGGTAGAGTCCATCTATTCCAATTTTCTGTAGGACCTTGAACATGAATGAGTTTTGGAGTTTGTCAAAAGCTTTCTCTGCATCAATTGAGATGATCATGTGGTTTTTAGATTTAATTCTATTAATGTAGTGCATTGCATTTATAGATTTTCTAGTAATGAACCATCCTCGCATCCCTGGAATGAATCCTACTTGGTCATGGTGTATGGTCTTCTTGATGATTAGCTATATTCTATTTGATAGGATTTTATTTAAAAATTTTCCATCTATGTTCATGAGGGAGATTGGCCTGTAGTTCTCCTTTTTAGGTGTGTCTTTCCCTGGTTTTAGAACCAATATCATACTTGAGTCCAGAAATGATTTTTGGAGGATTGCTTCCTTTACAATTTCATTAAAGAGTTTGAGGAGTGTTGGGATTATATCTTCTATGAATTTCTTGTAGAATTCAGTTGTGAATCCATCAGGACCTGGACTTTTCTTTGTCGCTAGGCTTTTTATTACATTTCATATTTCATTGGCTGTTATTGGCTTATTGAGAGTTGTTATATCTTCTTGGTTCAGTTTTGGTGATTTGTACCTTTCGAGGAATTCTGTCCATTTCTTCTGTGTCTTCTATTCTGTGAGCATAGAGATTCTCAAAGTAGCTATTGACAATCTTTTGAATTTCCAAAAGATTGTGGTGATTTCACCCTTTTTATTCTTTATTTCCTGTATTTGAATTTTTTCTTTCCTCTTTTTGATGAGGTTAGTGAGGGGCTTATGGGTTTTATGTAGTCTTTCAAAGAACCAGCTTTTTTATTCGTTTATTTCTTGAACTGTTTTCTGTATCTCTATTGAATTAATTTCTGCTCTAATGTTTATGATTACTTCCCATTTTTGCACTCTGGATTTCGTTTGCTCTTTTTCTAGATGATGGACATGGAACATTAGAGTGTTTATTTGTTCCCGTTCTGTTTTTCTAATGTGTGAACTGGTTTCATAGCATCCCATAGATTCTGGTAAATTGTGCTTTTGTTTTTGTTGAATTGTAGATATTGTTAAATTTTTTGTTTAATTTCTTCTGTGACCCATTGATTGCTGAGTTGGGTGTTGTTTAATATCCATGAATTTAGCAGGTTTTTCTGGTTTCTTTTGTTGTTTAGTTCTAGTTTCATTGCACTGTGGTCAGGTAATATGCATGGGATAATTTGTGTTTTCTTGCATATACTTAAGAATGACCTCTGGACTAGTATGTGGTTTATTTTGTAAAATGACCTGTGTGCTGAAAAATATGTGTATTCAGCTGTGGTTGTTTGGAGCACTCTGTATGTATCCACCAGGTCCATTTGTTTCAAGCTCTGGTCCAGTTCTGCTACTTCCTTGCTAATTTTTTGTCTGGTTGATCTCTCTTTTTGACATAAGGGGGTGTTAAGGTCTCCTGTTAAGATTGTGGTCTTAGATATTAGGTTTTTCATGTCCATTAAGATTTGTCTTACATAGTTGGGTGCTCCTGTGTTAGGTGCTTAGATATTTATGGGTGTTACCTCTTGCTCTTGAATTTTTCCCCTGACCAATATATAGTGGCCTTCTTTGTGTTGTTTGATTATTCTTGGTTTGAAACTGAGACTGTTTGAGAATGAAATTACTACTCCTGCTTTTTTCTGAGGTGCTGGGGCATGTAGTATTGTTTTCCATCCTTTGACTTTGAGCCTATGAATGTCCTTTTGAGTTGTGTGTTTCTTGTATACAGCATATTGTTGGATTTTGTTTCCTAATCCATTGTGCCAGTCTATTTCTCTTAATTGGAGAATTGAGTCCATTTATATTGATGGTTATAATTGAAATGTGTTGATTTATGAGTGTCATGATATTTACCTGTCATGATATTTACTCTTTTGTAACCTGTTTTTAATTGTTTGTCCTGTTTAGTGGGTTCTTTCCATTCTCATTCATGGAGTTCTGTTCATTTTGGTCTCTCTAGAACGTCCTTCAGTAGCCTGTGTAGGGAAGCCTTTGTCATCATGAAATTCTATAGTTCTTCTTTGTTGTGGAAGTATTGCACTTCTCCATCAAACTTGAAAGAGTATTTTGCAGGGTATAATAGTCTGGGCTGGAATTTATTTTCATACAGGACTTGAAGAACTCTGCTCCATGCTCCCCTTGCCTTCATGGTTTGTGTAGAGAATTCGGCTGCAATTCGGATGGGTTTTCCTTTGAATGTGATCTGCTTCTTCTCTCTAGCAGCTTTCAGTATATTATTTTTCTGTTGGATTTCTGCGATCTTGACTATTGTATGTCTCATTGTGTTTTTACTTGGGTTGAAGTTATTTGGTCTTCTTTATGCTTCAGTTTCCTGAGTTTCTTTATGCTTGTTTCCTCATATTTGGGACATTTTCTGTGATTATTTCTGCCCATATTCTTTTTGTGTCATTTGTATTGACTCCTTCATTGTCATTGATGCTAATGAATCTCATATTCTTCATCCTGGCATCATCTTGCAGGTGATCGATTATTTTTTCCTGCATTCTCATTCTTTTTAAGAGATCCTTTCTCACCTTTTCACTACCTACACCAGTATTCTCAAGATCTGAAACTGCCTTCGCTTTCACTCATGTGGTTTTGTGGACTCGTGGTTGAAATTTTTAGTTCTTCTCTTTGACACTATTTCATGCATTTATTTTATTTCTGTATTGCTCATTCCTGGGATCTGTTATATTTCTTATCTCCCCCTTTTTTCATGTCTTCTTTAGAGGTAGTTATTAATTCTTTTTCTGCAGAATTTCTTCCAAATTAGTTTTTCTCAGTATATATCTCAACTTGTTTCTGTATTTCTGAAGCTATGATTTCACAGAATTCTTTTTTTGATTTCAGAAATTGTTTCTGCTTTGAGTTCCTCGTGACCTTTCTGCTGTTGTTTGTTTGCTTTCGATGCTGTTATTTCATATATTTCAGCTGGAATATTATTCTCTGCACTTGTTTTGGGTGAGCACTGGGTGTCCCCCATTTTTTTTTCTGGATTTGATTCATTACTTCAGATTCTTTGTATTCAAATATTTCTTCTTTTTTTATTTCAGGCCTTACCTCTGGTCTGAGTTCCTTTATACCTTTCTGATGTTGTTCCTTTGCTTCCTTCTCTGTTAATGCATTCATGTTAGCTGAGCTCGTGTCCTCTGATTTTATTGGTGGACTTGAGCCATGAGATTGCATTTTTCTCCTTGTCTGTGTCGTTTTGTATAGCACTGAACTCTGACATTTGGAGTAGAGCTTTGGTGAAACTATAACCTTAGCACATAATGAGATTCGGGTGCCAGTCTATTAAAGTTGAGATTATCCAGTTACGTCTGGCCTGGATCTAGCTATTGTGTTCAGTTCCTTTTTGTTGCAGCTCCAGTAGTTTCACTCTGCTTGGTCAGGGGAGCACTGAGAGGCGCAGAAACTCTCCCTGACACTCACCAGGATGGACAGGAGTGGATAGCATGCCAGGAGAGGTACCAAAGGTTTTCATTCTCGTGGCTAGCTTGGGGACAGGGGCTTGAGGAGTTGTCACCATGACTGCCTGGGGTGTCTCAGGCAGGTCCATGTCTAGGATGTCTTGGGGCCTGAGGCTCTGCATGGCGCAGAGCACACAGGCAGAGGTGGAAGCCTCTCCCTCAGACTCTCCTCACACTCACTGAACTTTTATGCCCAGGGTGTTGGGAAAATTTCCACTTGCTCTGTGGTCTTTGGGACAGGGGCTCCAGGGAGTTGCAGACGAGTGGATCTTGAGGTCTCAGGCTGGTCACTCACTTGGCAGGCTAAAGAGCAGGAATCTAGGTAGCATGGTGCATGCGGGAAGAAGCCAAAATCTCTCCATTAGATTCACCACACACTCACCGAACTGGGAAGCCAGGTGTGTCATGGAAATTCCCTCTCTCAGTGGGAAGTTGCTGAAGTTGGCCACGGTGTCTCAGGCTGGTCACTCTCTCAGCAAGCTTGGGGTCGGGATCCAGTCAGGATCACTGCCTTAACAATCTTGTGAATAAATATTGTATGGTTCTTCCCCTGCTATGTTTCCTATCTTTTTTTCCTTGACTTCTCTTTGCAGTTTCACCATTAAGTTCTTGCTTTCCATTTAGTTGTGTCATAACTTTCAATTTTTATTTTTCCATTTGTGTTCTTACACTAAGGAGATTATATGATATTCACACATGTGTGTCTGTTTTATTTCATTTTAGAATATATCTTTAAGTGACATTGACTCAAAAATGAAGTCTTCGAGTTTGTCATTCTTTCTAACTGAGAAATACTTCCTTGTGTAAGAACTCTACATCTTTTTCATCCACTCCTCAGGGCATTTTGGTAGCTTCCAAGATATGGCTATCACAAATTGTGCTGGTAGAAACATAGGTACACATATATCACTATGATGTGATGTTTTGAGTTCCTCCTGGAAAATTCCCAGTATGGGGATAGCTGCCTTCAATGTTATTTCCAGTAGGTTTTAAGTAGTCTCTGCACTGATTTATGTAATGGTTGCACAAGTTTACATTCCCAGTAGCAGTGGAGAAGGGTTCCCTTTGCCCCAGAGCCCCTCCAACGTTTCTTGTTGGTTGATTTGTTTATGACATTCTTTCTGGAGGTAGATGGTACCTCATTGTCTTATTTTTATTTCACAGATGGCTAGTGATGAGGAGCATTTTTTATTTTTATTTATTTATTTTTTGGTGGAACTGGGAATTGAACTCAGGCCCTTGTGCTTGCCAGGAAGTGCTTATTCCACTAGGCCATCTCCCTGGCCCCCATAAACCAATTTTTTTTTTTTTTTGGTGGAACTGGGAATTGAATTCAGGCCCTGAGGAGCATTTTTTAAAAATAATTTTATTGAGAAACAAATAGCAATGAAACACTTCCAAAACCCATTAGTAGGGCATTATTAAATGCTTAATAATTTGCATAGTGTTCTTTTAGTGGTTATTCATTGTACAAGCTGCAGACATGATATCCATGATATCCTGTCCACAAACACTATTATAACAAATCTTTCTACTCATTGAATTAAGAGAAAGTAGTTGTATATCTATCCTATTTTGTATATACAGATGCATAGTGGTCCTTCCTTTGAATCCCCTTTTTGTTTAGTTTTGTTAGAGATGGGTATTCCATTGCCATTTAAATACTATAGATGTGTGAATTCAGAAAATTAATGCAATATAGTTCAATAGCCCATAATAGTATTGGGTTAATTGTAGAACTGGCAATGTCAGAAGTTGTTGACTTGAGGCTTTTATAGTTCAGCAGATTAATATGACTTTACTTTTTATACCTAGTTTTTATACTTTTCTGTTGAATGGTTAAGACCAAGATAACAAGATGTATGTACCAAGAAATGTAACTTTTATATGTGATAAGGTCAGTCAAGTCCCCTCAGGATTTTTCCTGTAACCCTGTACCGCAGTTTGTATATCTTTTGTATCAGCCATGTGGATGAGTCACGACCATTGCTTGACCAATTCACTCTCTCTGAAAGCCTGAGGGAATATTTTCTGTCCAGTGACTCTCCTTAGGTACACTCTATGTCATCGATCATGTTGCTCTGTGGCCCCATAATCTGCTTGATCAGAAAATTTAGAACACAACTGTGTTACATGATGGTAAGTACAGGTTCGCTTATGTCCTGAGTCCTCACTGATCTTGAAAAGCTAGGTCTAAAATGTTGGCTGCCCTTAGAGCCCTTCTTTTTCTCTAATTTTTGGTGTGCAAACTGAAGTTGTTAACCCTCCAGGAGAGGGTTAATATAATAAATGATATTATTCCTTAAAACATAGACAATTGGCCATAATCTCTATCTGTCTGAATATCAAATATCTTAGATAACATAGGGCAGGTATTCTCATCAAATATTGATGTAGTAAATTTTAAGTACCTAGAAATATGAGGAAAAAACATATTTTAAGATATGAATGATCAATTACATATTTTTTTCACAGAAATTTAGAATTGAAACATATACAGCATTGTAGCAGGACAGCCTTATGTCATTTTGATTTTTGTCTCTTGTGTTTATTACTCCTTTTAAAAACAACAAACATTTACTTGACAGATAGTATGGCAGTAATGTGTTGGACATGACAAGCAGTATATATTTAGAAGACCAGAAAGACAGACATTTCAAGCATAACCCTAGCATTACACATAGTTACCTTCAGTGTACTTGCTCAGTTCACAGTTATCAGCATATATAGCTAGTCAGGGTGACAATCCTACCAATTAACCAAAAACCTGTTTAAGATTATCAGGATAGTCGACTTAACCATCTTGTGCATATAAATGTTTGGCTTTGCCCCTCCCATGTTTCCTAGGTCTTTTCCTTTGCCTCTTTATTGTTTAATCCTTAAATTCTAGCATTTCTTTTAATTCTGTTATATCTTTCTATTTGTATTTCTTCTCTTGTGTTCTTACTCTAGGGAACTCTATGATATTTACACATGTAGGTCTCTTTTAATTCATTTATGCATATATCTGCAAGTGGCATCTCCTTAAATATAAAGGCTTTGAGTTTATCATTCTTTATAGCTGAGTAATATTCCATTATATAAAAATAGAAATCTTCTTTATCCATTCCACTGTTGACAGGCATCTTGGTTGTTTCTAAGATTTGGGTATCACAAATTGTGCTGCTATAAATATAGGTGCACACATATCATTATGGTATGACATTTTCAGTTCCTGTTGGAAAATTTCTATTTGGAGGATAGCTGGATTGAATGGGATTTTCCATCGTAGTTTTTTTATTTTTATTTTACATTTATTTTATTTTATTGAAGAACAAATAGTAATGAGCCTGTTTCAAATAAATTAGTAGAACAGATTCAACAATCTATTCTAGCTTTTAAAGGCGTCCCCACACTGATTTTCATAATGGTTGTACCAGTCTACGTTCCCAACAGCAATGGATAATGGCTCCTTTTTTCTCACAGGCTCTCCAACATTTGTGGTGGTTGATTTCTTTAGGATATCCATTATTCCTGGGTTGAGCTGATATCTCAGTGTTGTTTTTATTTGAAATTCATGGATGTCAAGTGATGTTGAGCATTTTTTTCTTATATTTATCCGCTTTAATTTTGTCTTCTGAGAAGTTATGTGTTAATCTCGGATGCCCATGTCTAGGTTAGGTCTTTCAATTTTGGGGCCCTAATATTTTTCATTCCCTTATACATTCTAGAGAGGAGACCTTTTTCTGAGTGTTTATTAGTTAAGATATTTTCCAAATTTTTGAAGTTTCTTTTCACTTTGTTGGTAATTTCTCTCAATGTGCAAAAACTTCTCAATAAGAATTGGTCCCTAGCCGGGCATGGTGGTGCAGGCCTGTAATCCCAGCACTCGGGAGGCTGAGACAGGAGGATTGTTGTGAGTTCGAGACCAGCCTGAGCTACAAAGTGAGCTCGAGGCCAGCCTGACCAGCATAGTGAGACCCTGTCTCAAAAAGACAAAAAAAAAAAAAAAAAAAAAAAAAAAAAAAAAAAAAAAAAAAAAAAAAAAAAAAAAAAAAAAAAAAAAAAAGAATTGGTCCCAGTTGTTAATTCTTTCAGGTATTACCTGTGTGTTTGACTGTTTTTATGAACTCTGCCTACTCCTATGTTTTCAAGATTTCTTCCTCCTTTCTGTTCCAGGAGATTTAATAATGTTTGTTTGTTTGTTTTTGCAGGAAGCTGGGATTAAACTTAGGTCCTTGCACTTGCTAGGGAAGCACTTACTCCACTGAGCCATCTTCCAAGCCCCTGTTTTTATTTTAATGTTTAAATCTTTAATCCATTTTGACTTTAACTTAGTGCATGGTGATGGACCTGGGTCAAGTTTTAATTTTCAGCATGTAGAAAGCCAGTTTTTCCAGCACCATTTGTTAAAGAGGCTATCTTTCTTCCAGTAAGCATGTTTTGCCACTTATTCGAGAATAAGTTGGCTGCATGTGTTTGTAGAAGCTTCTGCATCTTCTGAAGAATCAGGTCTATTTTGTTGCCTATACTATTCTGATTTTACTACAATGTCTTTGTAGTATAATTTCAAGTCAGGTTATGTGATACCTCTTCCATTGTCTTTTTTTCCTCCAGTATTGCCTTAGGTGTTCCAGTTCTTTTGTGATTCAAATAAATTTTAAGAATGATTTCTCTAGATCCGTGAGGTATGTTGTTGGTGGTTTGATAGGGATTGCATTAAATCCATATGACAATTTTGGGAGTATGAACATCTTCATAATGTTGATTCTTCCTATTCATGAGCAGGGCATATCTTTTCATTTTCTGAAATCCTCTATGATATGATCTCTTTTTTTGGAGTACTGCAATTTTCCTAGAAAATCTCTTTAACTTCTTCAGTTAGATTATATCCAAGGTATTTCGTTTTCAGTGGTGCTATTGTAAAAGGTATTGTTTCTCTGATTTCCTTCTCAGTGTGTTTGTTACCTGTGTAGAGGAATGCTATTGACTTTGTATCCTGTTATACTACTGAATTTGTATATTAATTCTAGTTGTTTCCTAGTGGAATTTTTGGGGTATTCCAAATAAAGTATCATGTCACATGTAAATAATGATAGTTATATTCTTCTTTACCTATTTTATTACTTTTATTTCTCTCTCTTGTGTAATGGCTCTATCTTATATTTCTGATGTATATTGAATAGGATTGGTGATAGGGGTATCAGTGTCTTTACCAGATCGGAGAGTAAGAGACTTCAGTTTTTCTGCATTTCTAATTATGTTAGCCATTGCATTGTCATAGATAATTTTTACCAGACTGAAATAGAAGCCATCTCTTCCAATTTTCTGTAGAACTTTGAACATGAACGAGTGTTGGACTTTGTCAGAAGTCTTTTCTGCATGAGTTGAGATTGTCATACATTTTATATATTTGGCTCTATTCATAGAGTATGTTGCATTTATAGATTTGCTTATATTGAACCATCCTGTTTCACTACGATGGATCCTTCCTGGTGATGGTGCATACTCTTCTTGATGATTTGGTGTATTTTATTTCCTAGGATTTTTGCATCTTTGTTTATGAGGGAGATATGCCTTTTTCTTTTTCTTTTTTTTTCCATTTATTTTTATTTTATTAAAATACAAATGTCAATCAGACAGTTTCAAGACACCTTAACCATACAGAGTCGATGAATTAATACATTGCAAACTGTTTTCATAACGTTTTGGTACTGTACAAGGTGCATACATGAAATTATATTTACAGGTTTTTTTATAGCTGAATTATAT
>PVKA01044596.1:0-16036 GCA_004027165.1 Ctenomys sociabilis | reverse complement strand
GTTTTGTTGAGTATTTTTGCATCTATGTTCATGAGGAGATTGGCCTGTAGTTCTCCTTTTCGGTTGTGTCTTTCCCTGGTTTTGGAATCAGTATAATACTTGCCTCAGGAAATAATTTTGGGAGAACTTTTTCCTTTTCAACTTCATGGAAGAGCTTGTGGAGTGTGGGGATTATATCTTCTATAAATTTCTTGTAGAATTCAGCTGTGAATCCATCAGGACCTGGACTTTTCTTTGTCTGTAGGCTTTTTATTACGTTTCGTATTTCATTGGCTGTTATTGGCTTATTGAGAGTTGGTATATCTTCTTGATTCAGTTTTGGTAATTTCTACCTTTCGAGGAATCTGTCCATTTCTTCTGTGTCTTCTATTCCGTGAGCGTAAAGATTCTCGAAGTAACTATTGATAATCTTCTGAATTTCCACTGGGTCTGTGGTAATTTCACCCTTTTCATTCCTTATGGCTTGTACTTGAATTTTCTTTTGCCTCTTTTTGATGAGGTTGGCAAGAGGCTTATCAACTTTATTTAGTTTTTCAAAGAACCAACTTTTTGATTTGTGGATTCTTTGAACTGTTTTTTTCATCTCAATTGAATTAATTTTTGCTCCAATCTTTATGATTTCTTCCCATCTTTGCGCTCTGGGTTTCGTCTGTTCTTCTTTTTCTAGTTGGCAGAGGTGCAGCATTAGAGTGCTAATTTGTCCCCTTTCTGTTTTCCTAATGTGTGAGTTCATAGCTATGATTTTGCTTCTAAGAACTGCTTTCATCGCATCCCATAAATTCCGGTAAGTTGTACTTGAATTTTCATTGAATTGTAGATACTGTTGAATTTCTTGTTGAATTTCTTCTGCAACCCATTGATTGCTGAGTAGGGTGTTGTTTAGTTTCCATGAATTTAGTGGGATTTTCCGGTTTCTTTTGTCATTTATTTCCAGTTTCTTTGCACTGTGGTCAGATACTATGCAAGGGATAATTTCTGTTTTCTTGCATATACTTAGCACGACCTCTGGACTAGTATGTGGTCTATTTTGGAAATGACCCAAGTTTAGCTGAAAAAAATGTGTATTGAGCTGTGGTTTGGTGGAACACTCTGTATATGTCCACCAGGTCCATTTGTTCCAAGCTCTGCTTCAGTTCTCCTACTTCCTTGCTAATTTTTTGTCTGCTTGACCTATCTTTTTGAGATAAGGGTGTGTTAAGGTCTCCTGTTAAGATTGTGTTCTTAGCCATTAAGTTTTTCATGTCCCTTAAGATTTGTCTTACATAGTTGGGTGCTCCTGTGTTTGGTGCATAAATATTTATAAGTGTTATTTCTTGCTCTTGAATTTTTCTCCTGCCCAATATATAGTGGCCTTCTTTGTGTCGTTTGATCATTGTTGGTTTGATGTTGAGACTGTCTGAGAACAGAATTGCTACTCCTCCTTTTTTCTTTTCAAATTGCACTGATCTGTTGTTGTTGTCTTTGCCATTTTGGTTCAGATTGGCTAAAGTTTTGTGTGTTTCATGTATTTTTTTTTTTGGCAGAACCGGGGATTGAATTTAGCCCCTTGCAGTTGCCAGGGAAGTACTTATTCCACTGAGCCATCTCCCAGGCCCAAAATTTATTTTATTTATTTATTTACTTACTTAGAAGTGCTTATTCTACTGAGCCATTTCCCTGGCCCCTCATATATTCTTTCAAAGAACAAGTTCTTCAATTCATCACTTATTTGTATTGATATTTTAGTCTCCATATCAATGATTTCTACACTCATTTTTATAATTTCTGGCCTTGTACTAGCTTTATGTTTGGACTGCTCTTGATTTTATAGAATTGTGGGATGTTTCCTTAGGTTATTTCTTTGCATGCATACTGTGTTTCAGATGTGAATTTCCCTCTGAGAACAGTTTTCAAGGGGCCTAACAAACAGCTCAGCAGATTAAAGTGCCTGCAAGCAGGCTCAGGGGCCAGGGGTTCGACCCGTGGGGCTGCTACTCTGGCTCCAACCCCGGGGATTGCTGAGACAGCAACTGAGACTGGGCATGGTGGTGCACGCCTGTAATCCCAGCTCTTGGGAGGCTGTAAACAGGTGGATTACTGTGAGTCTGACCTAGTAGTGAGGCCCTGAACAGTCTGTAGATCCTTCCTAAAATACTAAAAAGAAAAAAGAACTGTTTTTATGGAACCCTACAGGCTTTGATACTTATAAGATTTTATTCTAGAATCCATTTAATTCCTTCCTTGATTTCTTCTATGACCCACTGATTAGTCAAGGGTGCAATTTTTTTTCGTGAGTCTGCATAATTTTGGTGGTTTCCTTTACTACTGATTTTGATTTTCATTGAACTATACTCTACTAAAAAGGTTGACATAATTTTGATTCTTTTGTACTTCTTTAAACATGCTGTATGGGCAAATAGATGGTCTATTTTGGAGAAAGTTCCATGTGCTATTCAGAAGCATATATATTTTGTTGTCAAATGATGGAACACATGATAAATGTTTATTAAGTCCGTTTGTTCAAAGCTTTTGTCTAACTTTGATGTTTTTGTTGACCTTTTGTCTAGTCACTTTTCTATTTATGTGGGGTATAACCTGCTATAATTGTCTTGATGTTCTTTTCACTGATATTTAATGTCCAATAGTGTTTGTTTTATGAGGTTCAGTGTGTTGGTGTTTGATGCATATATATTTATAATTGTTATCTTTTTCTGTTGCATTGTTCCCTTAATCAATATGAGGTGACCTTTTTGACTTTTCTGATCAGTTTTGCTTTGAAGTTTTCCTCATCTGAAATAGGATAGCTACTTCTGCTTTTTAAAAATATTCTAATGCAAGGAATATTGTTTTCATCATTTTCTTTTTTAATTCTTAAATTTCTTTTTGGATTAAATGTGTTGTGTACAGCACAGCAATAAATTTTGTTTCTTGATCAATTCTGTCGATCTGTATCTTTTCATTGGGGAATTGTGACCCATTTATATTTGAGCCTTAATAATTAAAAGTATTGATTTATTCCTACCACTGCATTATTTTCCTGTTACTGATCGCATACTTATTATGAATAACTATTTTTTTTCTGCCTCACTGCTCATCCAGCCTGATTTATTCATTTTAATAGAAATTTTTATTTGTTGGCTTCTATGTCTTTTTTATGGTATTCTTTAAAATTTTTCCAAGCATGTCTTTAGTTCTTATGAATTTTTAATGTGCTCTTTGTCATGAAAAGACCTTATTCTCCATCAATGTTGATAGATAGTTTTGCAGAACATATCAATGTTGGCTTGAAGTTGCTTTCTTTTAGAGTTTGATAACAGTTCAGTCCGAGCTTTTCTGGCCTTGAAGTGCTTCTATGAAGAAATCTGTTGTAATTCTAATGAATTTGCATTTATAAGTGATTTGCTCCTTTTCTCTTCCAGATTTTAAAATCCTCTCCTTATGCTTTGCTAATGGTATTTTAGCTATGTTGTGTTGTGCAGAGGCTTTTTTTTTTTCTGACTGTGGCTATCTATATGTTAAGATTTTCCCCATATTTGGAAAACATTTGGGTACTCATTAGTGACATCAGTCCTATAATCTAGTTCTGGTCCTCTGTGCTCACACTGGTCACTTCAGTTACTCATCTTTGTAGTCAAAGTTTTAATCTCCCTGATTTCTGTTTGGCACCTTTTTGTGGAATATAAGTCTTTTGGTATCATTTAATTTAGTTCAGTTCAGTGTTTGTTAATGTCTTGTGCAACTTCCTGATCGTTTGGGATATTAAGTTCATTATCTTTATATCTTTTTGACTGCACTAAGCCCCTTATCGACCTGGTTTTTTTTTAACCTTTTCTTTTTTCATCTCACATAATTCATCTGTGTAGCCTTTGATTCTCTCCCTCTCACTGTCTTGTGGATGAGCTTTGGGGTAGTTAGGAGTTTTTAGAGGCATTTTGTTGCCTGTCTTCCCTTCTCACTGTGTGTGTGTGTGTGTGTGTGTGTGTGTGTGTGTGTGTGTGTGTATGCTGAAGTTTGTATGTTGGTTATTGTGGACAGATTTATTGCTAGTATAGAGAATTCTTAAATTATTGTTTATTTATGGACATATACTCTAGGCACTGATAACTATAAACCTATACCTCTGTTCTAAGATCCAGCAACATATGTTAATTTGGGAAGGGGGGATGCAATGTGATACCAACATCCAATTCTCAAGGAAAGGATGAGGGTATTGTTAATGACACAAAAGCAACCCAGGTAGTGGCATACACAAAACACCAATTAACAGCAACAACTATGCTATGCTGGTAATAGCAATAAAATCAGCAATAATAATATCATCAAAGCCAAAGTGGATATTGACATACTCTAAGAACCACTAACATACCACTTTTACCATTGAAAAGAAACCTGTGATTATTTTATAAGTTCTAAGAAAAACCAAATATTAACTATTAGTAAATGCCTACAATATATAATGATACGTCTACTAGCAAGAGAAAACAATTCATTAGTAATAGCGTAATGTTAAGTATATAAAAAGTAATAAAATTTAATGCTTATACTCCTAAAGTTTGAGGGATGAAGAAGGAGAGAATGAAAAAAGTAAAATTTGAAAAACTAATCTATGGAAGATGATAAAGAGGGAAAAAGTGAGATAAAGATCCTCATTAAGCTGGGCCTGGTGGTGCAGGCCTGTAATCCCAGCACTCGGAAGGCTGAGGCAGGAGGATTGTTGTGAGTTCGAGACCAGCCTGAGCTACAAAGTGAATGTAAGGCCAGCCTGAACTGCATAGTGAGACCCTGCCTCAAAAAGACAAAAAAAAAAAAAAAAAAAAAAAAAAAAAAAAAAAAAAAAAAAAAAAAAAAAAAAAAAAAAAAAAAAAAAAAAAAAAAAAAAAAAAAAAAAAAAAAAAAAAAAAAAAAAAAAAAAAAGATCCTCATTAAGGAGTAAAAGAAAATTAATATCTTATATAAACATAACAGAAAGGACTAAATAAGAAAAAGAACAAATGAGAGAACAAGAAACAGACAAAATAAAGAAAAAAGTAAGATGAAAAAGAAAAGGAAAAATTTAGATCTCCAAACCTAATTGATAAAAGAAAAAAATGAGTCAAAAAATGTTCCTCTGTGTATTTGAATGAGTGATTTCTTTCCACAAGCCACATTCTTGGAATCCAGCACATCAGGTTTTTTTTCCATTGAGCTTTACAGTTTAGGGCTTTTTGTGTTGCCCCAACCCACTTCAGAGAGGCCCTCGGATGGATACCTCAGGGCATGAAAACTGTCAAGGCTGGGACATGCCCTTCCTCATGTGGTAGACTGGCAAAGCAGTCACACCATGGGTCTCCCAAATGCAGGCAGAGGGATAGGGATTCAGCCAGACCACTGGAGATGATATCAGCAATTTCAGACCCAGCTGTCTCTGAAAACTACACATCTGGACCTGGCTTCTTACCAAGGAGGAAAGGGCTTCCTGCCCTGTGTTCAAGCTTCTCATGTGGTTTGTATTTAGCTTGAACCTTCTTCATGGCTGTGTCTTGCAGCTATTTCTCACCCAGTCACTGTGATAGAGTAATCTCTGAGATGAAGGTTGCTCTGTGGATCAGTTTTAAAGGATTAATTACTTCTCCAAATAGCTCCTGATTAAACTTTCTCAACTATAGCAGATGATTTTCTGGATTACTTTTCCAACTCTAGTATACCATGCTGAAGGAATCACTTTGAGAATGAAATTTCATACAATTTTTGCAGTTCCCAGTACCCATGAGCTTATCTTGGGGCTAACACTACTGGCCAGGTTCATTAATTCTCTCCGGATATGCAGACCCTTTAAGCTTACTTCTCATCCTATGCATTGATGTTATCCATGATCATTTCAGTCGGTCAGTCAGTCAGCACCTTTGCTACATTGTACGAAGCAGAAATATAATGCAGCAAGGGCTCAGACTTGCTCAAGTTGTAAAGCAGTGTCCTCCTGGCTGGAGAGACACTAACCAAGATTCTGCTTCTTTGTTTCTGTCTCTGTTTCTTTCATTTTACTTTCAAGACCAATGAGTCTTAAATGTAACTTTTTATTAGAGATAAGTGGATAGCTCATCAAGTTCTCTATCCCAAGGTTATAGATAATACTAACTGAATCAATGTCTCAGTAACATTTAATGTAATAAAATGATACTAAAATGTAGCTGTATTCTAGAAGCAGAGATTTACAGAGTGATTCTTAAAATTTCATGAGCATCTTACTTAAATACAGATCACAAGACTATAAGTGAGTCCTGAGACATGACCTTATGTATTCCTAACAAGTTTCAGGTCATATGACAACACTTCACATAGCCATGACTTAGTACAGTATTAGTATCTCTCTTATGAAACAATTTTAGGGTATATGAATGGATTCATGATATTGCATATATATATGAGATAGTAGAGTGGTATTTTTGTATATGTGTGCAACAAGTACTGATAATATCAGAATAATTAGCATTTTAACTTCTTAAACATTTATTATTTTTGGAGCCTTGGAACTCTGTTTCTAATATTTTATAAAATATATAATTATATAAGTTGTCATCTTCCCTTCTATAGAATATCAGAACTGAATCCTTTCTTGTAACTCTACTTTGGTTCCTAGGATCCAAACTTGTTGTGGTTTTGGGGTTTTGCAAGGTGAACAATGTAGTATAGGACACATTTTACTATATTAGTTTACAAGGAATCACCCAAGAATCATACACAAGTGCAGGAACTCTATCCAAATACTAAATACTAGATTCCAGATGAGGTCCTGGATCCTGATATCCTGCATGAGTCCAGTGAAAAGCTAGAGCTCATAACAATGTCTCCCTCAAGTCCAACTGGAGGCCTAGATCCCGCAACAAAGCCTAATGCAGGTCTACTTCATGCATCTGTGCTGGAAAGGCCCAAAGGTCAGTGGTGGAAGTTAGGAAGTCTATGCCAGTGGGATGAAGGATCTGACCTCAAAGCTGAGGAATCTGCACTAGAGCTAGGAAGCAGTGCTCAATGTAAGTACCAGAGCTCCAGCCAAAGTACCATAGCTGTCTTCAGGAACAGTCCCGGGCTCCTCCAGTGATGACAAAAGCTGAGTTCCAATCAGGAAAGCCAATGAGACAAGCTTCTCCATGAGGGAGCAGTGCAACATTTTCTGCTCTGGATCCAGGAAGCAATGAGAACCCAAGGTTCTCCAAAGTTCACTGGGAAAGCCAACATAAGGTCCTCCAGAAGAACAGCCCAAGAGAACCAGCAGCATCCAACAGCTCCAATGGCCTCTCCAAACAGCATCCCTGACAGTGTTTTTGGCAGCTTCTCCTGTTCTGCCTTTATGCTGCTGGCAACAACCCTCTGGTGGGCCTTGAACACCCAGCACCGCACTAGTTGAATTTAGCTGGGTATAATAAATTGACCACCAATTAGAAATCCATTACAACTCTCTTAATTCCTCCTTCCTACTACCATTCCTAATCTCTAGTGATCACGAGTATCATGTTCTATGGGGTCAACATTTTTGGCTTTATCATATAAGTGACAACATGATCTCTTTGTGTTTCCATGTCTGTCTTATTTCACCAAACATAGTGTTCCTCCTTGCTATCCACTTTACCACGAGAGACAGAATTTCATTCTTTGCCTCAATAATATTCCATTGGTTGTACCATGTTTTATCCACTTATATGTTGATGGATGTCTTGGTTGATGACATGCATTGTGTATTCTGAATACTACTGCAATAAATACAGGATTGTGGGTATTTTTTGATATATTAATTTTATTTCTATGTATAGACACCCTATACATAGGGTGCTACTGCTACTGTTGAAGCATTTGATAAATCTATTTTTAGTAGTTTAGAAAAGTCTTGAATGATGTTTTTCACAATGGCTATACTAATTTACATTTCTACTAACATTATGTAAGATTTCTCCTTTCTCTGCAGAGGATATTTGAAACGAAGTATCATAATTTGTGGCTGCCAAGGAGTACTATGTCCTCTGCTCCCAGGACTGCATTAAGAATTCAAGCTAAGTACACATCTCTTGATTGGCCATCCCTTTTACATTATAAGTAATTGATTTAGTGCTAATGAAAAGCCAAATATGCTTTACTTTAATAAAGTACAGCTGAGATTTGCACATAGAGAAACAATGCATTATACAATTTACCCTTTTAATAGGACTTAATGGCCTTGGAATGTGAAAGGCTATGCTCCACCAATCCTTAATAAAAGGACTTGAAAAGGATGCCTAGAAAAATCAATGCAAAATTATAATAAAAGTGATCAATGAACTTCTAACAGATGCCAAGCAAGATAAACCCATTTAGAATGACCTTTTGTATCTGGAGAAAAGGTATTTTTTAAGAGATTAGAGTTTAACTGCAGAATTAAAACATTCCAATAACACATGGTATTTCTTTCTCACATATAGTTCTAGATATAAGATAAACATCAAGCTGCCCTTTACTTACATCACTTCCAGCTTTGGTGGATTTTAACAGAATTGTTATGAAAAATTCCATTTCTTATCTGCATGTGCCCTTTCTTGTATGTGGTATGTCCGCTTTGAGAGCTGTTCAGTAACAATGGAATCGTCTTTTGGGATTGGATCTAGTGATATTTTTTACTTCCATCTACTAGAACCTCAGCTACAAAACAATCGCTGTTGTTCTCCTTTACCACAATTTGTAGGGCAAATTCGACCTTCCCAAACTTTGTGTATTTCTATTTGTGTTTCCATGTCTGTTTTATTTCACCAAACATAGTGTCCTTCCTTTCTATCCACATTACTTAGCTGGTTTTGGCTAAGTCCCTGGAACAACCTCTCATACTGTACAATATTTTTAAGAAACACACACACACATACAAACACACAACGCCAAGACTTTCATGTTTGATAAACTGTTCACCAAGGGCAAATAGAACACATGTATTTACCTCTTTCACAGAATCCTGTTGAAGTAACAAAGTGAGTGACAGGGATTGGATAAATCCTTACAACACTGAGAAGGAAACAATCTATGAGACAGAGATTTAAATGTATTTCTCAAGATTGAAGGAAGATACAGTTATGCTGACAAACTAAGGCAAATGAATATATGGTTCAGAAAATACACAAGAAAAGTTTTTCCTCATATAGAATGTCTTGAGAAGGTAGAAATTTTCTACTTGGTAGAGCTCTCTCTCAGAGAGAGTAAACATGGAAGCAAAGCATGGTTAAGGTAAATTATTAAGGAAATATCTGTGGAACAATGTATTCTGTCAACTGGAGAATGAAAAGGAAATCCAGGAAGGACATTATTACAATGTTAGTGACATCACTGAATGCTTCATTTTCCATTTACATAGAATGTATGTTCCCATGCAATAAACAAATAATCCAGTAAACATATGCATAATGATAAGATGCAAGAAGAAATATTGAAGGAGGCAACAAAAAGAGGCACTATTTTATTTTTATTTCTTTATTTTGTATTTTAGGGAAGGGTCTACAGGATGCTCAGGTTCTCACTACCAGATTGAACTCGTAGTCATCCACCTGTTTACAGCCTCCCAAGAGCTGGGATTATAGGCGCTCACCACCACATCCAGTCTCAATTGTGATCTCAGGGCACCCCGGGGGTAGGGCTGACACAGCAAGCTTGGGGATAGAACCTTGGCCCCTGTGCCTGCTTGCAGATGCTTTAATCCACTGAGCTATTTGGCCAGCCAGAGAGGTAGTATTTTAAAGGAGGTCAGGGAGAATATTCCTGAGATATGAGTGATATAGGGTTTTCTAGGCCTGATGGAAGTGTAAAGAATTCCTCTTGTGATGAGGGAGGCTACAGTTTTCAGTAATATAAAGGTGGTCATGTAGCAAAGGCATAGTACATGAGGGTCAGAATAGCAGAAAAGCCAGAGCCAGATCCTGTTAGATTTTAAATACTGGAGATAAACATCCATATTCTCCTATGTTAGATGGGGAAGGTATGGGAAACCATGGAGCAGCGGACAATTACAATCCAACCAAAGTATCATCCTTTATATGCAATGTAAGTATAGGTAGAGAAAAAATGGAGAAGATGAAGAAAGAGGTCAGATAAGATTGTGCCTTATCTGGTAAGGTGCTAGTAATGGTTGTGAAGGGATTATTGGATTTGACATACATTTTGAAGGTATAGTTAGGATATACAGTAGTTAGGATAGATATACAGTTACTTTCTCTTAAGTCAACGAGAAGAAAGATTTGTATTAATAGTATTTATGGACAGGATATCGTGTCTGCATCTTGTAGTAGTTACTATGAATAACTACTACAAAGACAACAATATGCAATGTATTAGTTATTATAACTGTCCTACTAACCTGTTTTGAAACTCATTGCTATTTGTTTCTAAATAAATAAATAAATAAACAAATGGAGGTAGAGTTGCTAAAATTTACTACTATGTTAGTTGGATGGCTTGCAGAATATGGATAATGGTAACTCACCTTAGAGTTAGAGGTTAAAGGCTTTAAGAATTAGGTCTTGGTAATGTAATTTAAGTATTTCCATGCCTCATGACATGGGGGGCTTTTGTAAAGTTTTTGGTTTTGCTTAAACTCCTTTGAACAATGTGCAAAAACTTAAAAAACCTGTGCAAAATGGCAAATCATATAGAATAACACAAGTGATATAAGGAATATTGTAGACCCAAATTTTGTATGATACCTGATAGCTAGATACCTGGTAAAATTGCAGGTTTTCACTGGTAAACTGTGAGTTTTTCTTTGCTGCCTATAAGGCAGTGACTGCTAATACTGGCTGGTTGAATAAGGGATCCATCAGGAAAAACTATTTTCTAGTGCTGGCTATAAGTTATCACCTGCTTCCTCCACTCAAGCCTTACTTACCTAAAGATTTAGACATCTTAGAATACAATGATAGAGTATTTTTTAAAGACAACCAAGCTTAACACAGGAGACAAGGTAGTCATTATGTCACTTCAATCAATGATTCCATATCAAATAGGGCTGACTTCATGGCAACAAGTTAAGGATGATAGAACATGAACTTCTTTTGCAGATGGCTTCAATTTCTTGCCTCATATCTACTCATGAGTAATGGATTCTGAATATGCTTAGGGCAGGCAGTTCTATCACAGAACTATGATTTTTCCCTTTGCAGCATCAAGAGTATCAAAGGAAACATGGTGACTTCTGCCCCCTCTTTTGTGTGGACATTTCTGGGAGGAGTTCTGTATGTACCTGGAGATCTTGGTAGAATTCTCGCCCATTTCTTATAGAAGTGACTATAGTAATGTACCTTAATTTTAGATTTGTTTATTTCCAATTTTATTTTTCTCATTCTCTTACCACTCATTCCAGTATCACGCAAGTACATATAATCCTTACCTTATTTCTGGCTTCCAAGAACTCAAGCTAAGGCAGCTTCTTTTTATAACTACACATACCCACCATGCCAAAAATATCAGTTTAGAAATAAAAGTCTGACTTTCAAAATCACCAAGACTTTTCTGCACTAAAAAGAAATTCACCTATGTACACTTACATCTTTTCTTCTTCTTATTTGTCATTGTGGGCTGAGAGAAAGGCATTGGTTCAATGGCACTACTAATGTGAAGTGTGTTTAACATTAGTTTGAATGGCTTATTACTTGTAGTGATCCTTACTTCAAGTGCATTTGTCATGTATATGTATGGAGACCTTTAGATATGCAAATTTGATATAATCGTGAAATATATCACTTCATAAATGCTGATACTGTTGACTTAAAGAAGCAGTAACCTCGCTCTAATAATTTTTGAAAGATACTATTAATATATTTTGAAAAGCTATATAACATCATTTAATATATTCAACTAGAAAGCAGAGTGGTGGAGATGGGTAGCTAGTATGTGGCATAAGAAAGACCTGGAAAAATCGTTAAAACACACAGAACCAGAGAAAAGTCATGAAGGATGAACAATACATGGAAGAGATCCCGCCTGTGCCCGCCCAGGCCGAGAGACCCGCCAGAGACAGCGCGGTTGACTCCGCCATCCTCCTGATCCCGCCTGCGCCCGCCCAGCCCCAGAGACCTCCCAAGACAGTGAGACACACGCCAGCAGCCTAATCGATCCTGGCAACGCCGCCCAGCCAGAGACCAGCCTGAGACAGCGGCTGACTCCAGCGGCCTCCTGGATCCCGCCCCAAGCTCTCCCTGTGAGTGGGAATTCGCAGGACTCACAAGGCTTCCCAGATCAGTGAGAGTGTGGTGAGTCTGAGGGAGAGCCATTGGCTTCTTCCCACATGCGCTAACTGGATCCCTGCCTCCAAGCCCTTCAAGTCAGTGTCTGGCCTGAAACCTCAGGACCCACTCACCAACACCTCCCCAGATGCCCTGCCCTAAAGCCCGCTGAATGAGTGGGAATTTCCCCGATTGTCTGGGCATCAAAATTCAGTGAGTGTAGAACTCCAGACCTGGCATACCCGAGAGACATTTCCCAGGGATTCCCTGACCCCCACCCCCAGTGACCCAGTGAGACCTCCAGGCACACTGTGAAAGAGAAACATTTCCAGGTGATTATTGGTCCCACCCCACAGTGCAAGACCCAGTGCAGGTCGGCCTGGAGTGAGAACTCCAAGCTTGCCACATGGGAGGGACATTTCTCAGCAATCTTCGGTCCCATGCCACAGCCTGAAACCCAGCACAGCCTGGGCTGTGAGTGAGGGCTCCAGGCCCACTGCACTGGAGGGACCTTTCCCAGCCTTCTCGGGTTACGGCCTGTAGACCCCGACCCAGCACAGGCTGGCTGACCCAATATAAACTACCCGGTGAATGAGATTATCCACTATCCTTTTGGGAACCCAGCAGACCCACCAAAGTCCAGGAATGTCCACCTGAGGAATGACCTGCCTGACACAGGAGGGCTGACACTGGGAACCAACAGAGGGGAACCAAAGGAGCTGCAGCAAAAAAGGAACTGAACACAACAGCTAGATCCAGGATAGGCATATCTGGAAAATCTCAAACTTAATAGACTGGCACCCGAATCTCATAACAAGCTAAGGTTATACCTGCAACAAACCTCTACGCCAAGGGTCAAAGGACAGTGCTATACAAAAGGACAAAGAGAAGGGGAAAAATGCAATCCCAGACCTCGAGTCCATCAGGAAGGGCAGAGGACACTAGCTCAGCTGTAATGAATGAACTCACAGATACAGCAGCAAAGGAACAACAGCAGAAAGCTATAGAGGAAATAAAACGTGAAGTATTTCCACAAATTAAAAAAGACATATCTGAATACATCGTATCTGAAATAAAGAATGAATTCCAGAAACATTGGGTGGAAAAACAATGCTCACCCAGAACTAGTGCAGAGAGCACTATTGCAGATGATATATATGAATTAACAGCATCTGAAGCAAAGAAACAACATCAGAAAGATCATGAGGAACTCAAAGCAGAAATAAGTTCTGAAATCAAAAAAGAACTTTTTGAAGTCACAGGATCTGAAATACCGAAACAAGTCCAGAAACATACAGAGGAAATCCAACTGGGAAGAAACACAGCAGAAAAAGAATTAATAACTACCTCTAAAGACATGGATAAAAAAATTGAGATCAGAAATACGATGGATTCCTTGAATGAGCAATACAGAAAAGAAATAGAACACATGAAACACAGTCAAAGAGATATAGAAGAACTAAAAATATCAATCACGAGTCTACAAAACCGTCTGAGTGAAAGCGAAGAGAGTTTCAGATCTAGGAGATGCCGGAGCAGCTAGTGAAAAGGTGAAAAAGGATCTCCTAAAAACAACGAGAACGCAAGAAAAAATAATCCATCACCTGCAAGATGACGCCACGATGAACAATGTGAGAATAATTGGTATCAACGAGAATGAAGGAGTCAATACAAATGACATAAAAAGAATTTGGGGAGAAATAATGGCAGAAAACTTCCGAAATATGAGGAAACAATCCTACATTCAGGTCACCGAAGCATACAGAACACCAAATAACCTCAACCCAAGTAAAAACACACCAAGACATATAACAGTCAAGATCATAGAAATGCAACACAAAAATAATATACTGAAAGCTGCCAGAGAGAAGAAGCAGTTCACATTCAAAGGAAAACCCATCAGAATTACAGCCGGCTTCTCTACACAAACAATGAAGGCAAGGAGAGCATGGAGCACAGTTCTTCAAGCCCTACACGACAACAAATTCCAGCCCAGACTATTATACCCTGCAAAACTCTCAAGTTTGATGGAGAAGTGAAATACTTCCACGACAAAGAACAACTAAAGAATTTCATGATGACAAAGCCATCCCTTCACAGGCTGCTGAAAGATGTTCTAGAGAGAGACCACAATGACTAGAACTCCATGAATGAGAATGGAAGGAACAGGACAGTTTAAACACAAGTTACAAAGGAGTAAACAACACCAGGTAAATATCATGACACACATAAGTCAGCACATTTCAATTATAACCATCAATGTAAACGGACTCAATTCTCCAATTAAGAGAAATAGACTGGCACAGTGGATTAGGGAACAAAATCCAACAATATGCTGTATATAAGAAACACACTTAACTCAAAAGGACATTCATAGGCTCAAAGTCAAAGGATGGAAAAAAATGTTACATGCCCCAGCACCTCATAAAAAGCGGGAGTAGCAATTCTGTTCTCAGACAGTCTCAACTTCAAACCAAGAATGATCAAATGACACAAGAAGGCCACTATATATTTGTCAGGGGAAAAATTCAAGAGCAAGAAGTAACACTCATAAATATTTATGCACCAAACACAGGAGCAACCAACTATGTAAGATAAATCTTAAGTGACATGAAAAACTTAATGTCTAAGAACACAATCTTAACAGGAGACCTTAACACACCCTTATCTCAAAAAGATAGGTCAACCAGACAAAAAATTAGCAAAGAAGTAGCAGAACTGAACCAGAGCTTGGAACAAATAGACCTGGTGGACATATACAGAGTGTTCCACCAAACCACAGCTCAATATACATTTTTTTTCAGCTGCACATGGGTCATTTTCTAAAATAGACCACATACTAGTCCAGAGGTCATGCCTAAGTATATGCACGAAAATAGAAATTATTTCATGCATACTATCTGACCACAATGCACTGAAATTGGAAATAAATGACAAAAGAAACCGGAAAATCCCACTAAATTCATGGAAACTAAACAACACCCTACTCAGCAATCAGTGGGTTGCAGAAGAAATTCAACAAGAAATTCAACAATAACTACAATTCAATGAAAATTCAAGTACAACTTACCGGAATTTATGGGATGCAATGAAAGCAGTTCTTAGAGGGAAAATAATAACTATGAACTCACACATTAGGAAAACAGAAAGGGGACAAATTAGCACCTTAATGCTGCACCTCTGCCAACTAGATAAAGAAGAGCAAACGAAACCCAGAGCGCAAAGATGGGAAGAAATCATAAAGATTAGAGCGGAAATTAATTTAATTGAGATGAAAAAAACAGTTCAAAGAATCCACAAATCAAAAAGTTGGTTCTTTGAAAAACTAAATAAAGTTGATAAGCCTCTTGCCAACCTCATCAAAAAGAGGCGAAAGAAAATTCAAGTACAAGCCATAAGGAATGAAAACGGTGAAATTACCACAGACCCAGTGGAAATTCAGAAGATTATCAATAGTTACTTCGAGAATCTTTACGCTCACGGAATAGAAGACACAGAAGAAATGGACATATTCCTTGAAAGGTACAAATTACCAAAACTGAATCAAGAAGATATACCAACTCTCAATAAGCCAATAACAGCCAATGAAATACGAAACGTAATAAAAAGCCTACAGACAAAGAAAAGTCCAGGTCCTGATGGATTCACAGCTGAATTCTACAAGAAATTTATAGAAGATATAATCCCCACACTCCACAAGCTCTTCCATGAAGTTGAAAAGGAAAAAGTTCTCCCAAAATTATTTCCTGAGGCAAGTATTATACTGATTCCAAAACCAGGGAAAGACACAACCGAAAAGGAGAACTACAGGCCAATCTCCTCATGAACATAGATGCAAAAATACTCAACAAAAC
>PVKA01044595.1:0-16068 GCA_004027165.1 Ctenomys sociabilis | reverse complement strand
TTATACCCCCATTTTTATACTTTTCTGCTGGATTGTTAAGACCGAGTTAAAGCAAGACCTATATAACAAGAAATGTAACCTTTGTATCAGATAAGGTCAGTCAGGTACTCTCAGGGTTTATCCTGTAACCCTGTACTGCACTTTGTAGATCCCTTGTCAGTGTCAGCCTTGTGGAGGAGTCACGGCCATTGCTGGACCAATTTGCTCTCTGTGAAAGCCTGAGAGAAAGTTTTCTCTCCATGTGACTCTCCTTAGGCACACTTTACATCATCAATCGCATTCCTCTGTGGCCCCATAATCTTGATCAGAAAATTTGGGTCACAACTGAGTTACACGATGTTACAGTACAGGTTCTCCTATGTCCTGAGCCTTCATTGACCTTGAAAGGCTAGGGCCAAAATGTTGGCTGACCTTGCAGCCTCTATTCTTCTCCATTTTTTGATCTGCAAACTTAGGTTGTTAACCCTCCAGGATAGAAGCTTATTACTACCCTGCAACATATGCAGTTCGGTTTACCCACACTATTTGTCTAAATATCAGACATCATAGGCATAACACGGAACATATATTTTCCATCAAGTATTGAAATAATAAATTCTAAGTCCGTACAGAATATGAAGAAGAAGAAAAAAATTAAAAACAAATAGGAATGAACACTTACATATATTTATATAGATATTTAGAAATCCATCCACAGACTTTAACATTTTAAAAAATCTTTTGAGACACGGTTTTGTGAAGTTGCCCAGGGTGGCCTCAAACTTGAAATCTTCCTGCAGCAGCCTCCTAAGCATGTAGGATTTCATGTGTGAGCCACCATACCCAGACTCTCTTTTAATTTCCCTAACCATTAAAAATGCTTAAAAATTCTTACCTTGCAAGTCATATGAAAAGAGATTGTAGGCTGGGTTTGTCCAGTAGGTTGCAGCTTGTGAACCCTGCTTTATACTGAATTCTAGACAATGTCAAGTTTTCTTCAAGTTCTTGGCCCCCACTTCTTAGCATCCCCACTTTCCAAGCCTCAGTTTCATTATCTATAGGAAAAGGGGTTATACGTCCTATCCTGTAGGGATATTGTTAAAACTATAATGAGCTATGGTGCATCCAAAGGGCTCAGGACTGTGAGAGATCTCAGCTGGTGTCACTCTGTCATTTGGATACCTAGCAGTACACCATACAATTAAGACACTCCAGCTGGATTAACAACTTAAGTTTGCAGACCAAAGTATTAGAGAAAGAGAAGGGCTACAAGGATAACCAATATTTTGGCCCTAGCCCTTCAAGGTTAGTGAGGACTCAGGACACAAGAGAATCTATGCTGTGACATCCTATAACTCAGCGGTGTCCCAAATTTTCTGTTCAAGGAGATTTTGGGGCCACAGAGGAAAGTGATCAATGATTTGCAGTGTGCCTAAGGAGAGTGACATGGAGAGAAAACATTCTCTCAGGCTTTCACTGAGAGCACACTGGTCAAGCAATGGCCATGACTCATCCACATGGCTGACACTGACAAATGAGCTACAAACTACAGCACAGGGTTTCAGGTTAAATCCTGAGGGGATCTGACTGACCTTATCAGATACAAAAGTTATATTTCTTGTTTTATCTTGCTCTTAACCATTGAGCAGAAAAGTAAAAGCCACAAATATATATTGTGCTACAGTCCTAGAAACCCAAGATTAGGATGTGGTGTCTTTTGTGGTATGTGAAGGCAAATCTGTTCCGTGCCCCTCTGGTTTTGACCTGGGCTTCTCCCTGTATGAGGGTCTGTGTTTAATTCTCCCTCCCTTTCTTTGGTGTTGGGAATGAAACTCAGGGCCTCACACATCCTAAGCCTATCTCTGCCCCAAGCTGTACCTCAGTCCCTCAGCTTCCCTTCCCCAAGACCACTCTGCATGTCAGTCAGAGTGAACTAGCTTTGCCATGATTACCTTGGTAAAGGCCTTGTCTTCAGTTAAGGTCACATCCTGAAATGCTTGAAGTTAGGACTCCAGCATCAGTTTGGGGGCCACAATTCAACCCATAATGCTAATGTTCTGAGCAAGCCAGGCCACCTGGTTGGCTTGCTGTCTCTCATGCCTGTGGAATCAGTGGGCTCAGCATCTGATGATGGGCGTCGTAGGAAATACACAGCCATTGGAGGTGTGCCAGGGCCTCAGCCCCTGAACTGTGGTCCCTGGACTCCTCGAGTCAAAGCTACCTGGAAATTCCTGGAAGCAGTCTGCATACCCATCAACAGATGACTGGATAAAGAAAATGTGGTATCTTTATATAATGGATCACTACTTGGCTCTGCAGAATGACAAGTTGGAGACATTTGTAGGAAAATGGATGTACCCTGAGCATATAATACTGAGTGAAATAAACCAGACCTACAAGCTTCAGTCCATATTGTATCTGTCGTTTGAGCGAGGCAAAGCACAAACAAAAGAAAAATAAAGGATGGTTAGAAGGGGCAAGGGGACAGATCTCCTGTGGTAGGGAAGTGTCCAAAGGTGACAAGGACAAGGAGTGAGGAGGATGAGAACGGGAAACAAGTAGAATAAAGATGTGCCACGTACAGCAACCCAGTGACCTCAACGCACATAAGCATTATATGCTATGACGTGAGCTAAAATTAATCCTATCAGGAAGAATAAAAATTGGGATAGCTATAAATGTGTATCCAACTCTTTAAGATGATTTTAAACTGAATGTACTGAAAACATGTACTAGTAAAATTACAAAAAACATACCTGGAGAGTTTGTAAAATGACAATGACAACAACAAGCAGATTCCCCCAAGGCGGGGAGTTCCAAGTTCAAGCTAGCCTGGACAACTTAGTGATTTAGCGAGATGCTGTCTCAGAATAGAAAAATACAAGGGCCAACCAGATAGCTCAGCGGACTAAAGCTCCTTTCTTAGGCAGAGCACAGCGACAGGTGTTTGATCCCTGGCCTGCTGTGTTGGCTCTTTGGGGTGTTCTGAGATGGCATTGAGACCAGCTGTGGTGTTGTGCCTGTAATCCCAGGGCTTGGGAGGCTGAAAACAGTAGGATCACTATGAGTCTGATCTATTTAATGAGACCCTGTACCAAATACATTAACCCCCCCCCCAAAAAAAAAAAAACCAAGGAGGCAAGGAGGGGTTTGCTGAGGATGTAGCTCAGTGTGAAGGCTCTGGGTTCAGTCCTCAGCTGAACAAACCCCAGATTCCAGGACCCAGGGCCATGCATGAGGACCAGAAGCTCCATGAGCCCAACATCGAATCTTCATAACCTACGAGGCGGCGTGGAAGCCAGCAATGCGAGCAGCCCCCATCCAGAGTCATCGAAGGCACAGACACTGGATGTCAATGAGAACAGCATCTGAGCTCATGAATCTGAGCCATTAGTTTCAAAGGCTTAACACACAAGAAACACAGGGATGCAGTTGGAGAATACATGGTCTGTTTTTGTCAAAATGAAGATGAGGAAGCTAGGTAGGCATGGTGGCTGAGGCACTACTGGGCAACTTTGTGATATGCTGTCTTAAAATAAATATGTTGGGATGCAGCCCAAGTGCCCCTAGGTACCACAAGTATCCCTCAGTATTAAAAAAAAAGAAAGGGTGATTACATCTTTTGGCCAAAGAGTAGTATCTATGTAGAGATTCTATAAGCTTGATACCCCAGGGAAGGATAATTTAAGGTTGCTTGGAAGTGTTCTCTGTTTCTCAGATTTTCATGAGGAAAATAAATCTTGAGAAAATGAAGGCTTCCTGTCTGGGTTCTTAACATACTTCATCCATCTTTTTCTGCCACATTTGCCACATTTTAACTTTTTTTTTTTCTCACATAGTCTATACCTTCAGCCTGTTTCCCCACCCTTCTGTAAGGATTTATTTCTGTTTCCCTGGTTCCCTCTGGACTCTGAGCTCCTTGAGGGCAAAAACGGGGTGTATCTCTGTGCCTCTAGCCCTCTGTCCCTCTACGCAGGGTAGGTGTCCAGTGACTGACCTGCCTAGGCCTGAGAGGAGACTGCCTTGCTGAGAACCTTCCTCAGAGCAGCCTTCATGTCCTTGTTCCTGAGGCTGTAGATAAAGGGGTTCAAGGTAGGGATGACCACCCCACACATGAGTGCGGCTGTCTTGTCTTTCTGGGAGGAGTTGAGGGATGCGGGCTGTAAGTACACAGCGAAGATGGTCCCGTAGAATAAGGACACCACTGTGAGATGTGAGCTGCAAGTGGAGAAGGCTTTCCATTTGCCCTGCACAGAAGGGATCCTGAGGACTGCCCGGAAAATGCAGATATAAGACAGGAGGATGCAGGACAGTGGGCTGACACCCATGATGATGCCAAAAACAAAGATTACAAGCTCATTGGTGTGCGTGTCTGAGCAGGAGAGCTTCAGCAGGGGCATGAGGTCACAGAAGAAGTGGGGGATTTCAGAGCCAGTGCAGAAAGTCAGTTGAGCCATGAGGCAGGTGTGTACTATGGACTGGACGTTGGTGAGCACCCATGGCCCCAGCACCAGCAGTGCACACACACGGGGGCTCATGAGGACCAAGTAGCGCAGTGGGTGGACAATGGCCACAAGGCGGTCAATGGCCATCACGGCTAGGAGGAAGCTGTCCATTGTCCCAAAGAGGTGGAAGGCGTACATCTGGGCAAGGCAGCCTGCAAAAGGGATAGCTCTGCTCTGCGTCCAGATATTCACCAGCATCTTGGGGACAGTGGTGGAGGAGAAGAAGATGTCAACCAGGGACAGATTGCAGAGGAAGAAGTACATGGGGGTGTGCAGGTGCGAGTCCGTGATGATGGCCAGGGTGATGAGCAGGTTCCCAAGCACAGTGACCAGGTACACGGAGAGGAGCAGCCCGAAAAGCATGGGCTGTACCTCTGGATCCTCCGAGAGCCCCAGGAGGAGGAATTCTGAGACTGTTGTCTGGTTTTCTGGTTCCATGGGGAAGCCTGTGTCTGCTGGGAACAAAAAAAGCCATACATCTAGGAGTTAGAAATGGGGTTCTAGTCCCAGCTTCCTGTAAAGACCTGTAGGTTCTCATTTAATCTTTAACAATATTGTATTTAAACTTATATAATAGTGTTTGAAGAAGTCAGTATATACTGTATTGCAAACATATTCTTTTCTGTTGCTTGCCTCCTTTGTGTTTGTGGTTCTGGGGATTGAGCCCAGGGCCTAGCACGTGCTAAACAAGTGTTGTGCACTGAGCTATATTCCCAGACAATCATCTAATCCATCGAGTGCATTTCTCTGTGGGAGGTTATCTTCAAGCCAGTGCACTTCTTTTTCCCTGAGGTGCTCACGTCTGAGATGGGATCTCAAAGGTTTAGTTGTTTATGGTTAGCTTGGATGTTGTCCATCTTTTTTTTTTTTTTTTTTTTTTTTTTTTTATTTTGGGGAAGGGTCTACACAGGGTACTCAGGGTCTCACTACTAGATAGGACTTGTAGTGATCCACCTGTTTATAGCCTCCCAAGAGCTGGGATTACAGGCGTGCACCACCAAGACCAGTTTCAATTGCTGTCTCGTTGTGCCCCAGGGGCAGGCCTGGCATGGCCTGGGGATCAAACCCCTGGTCCCTGTACCTGCTTGCAGGCACTTTAATCCACTGAGCAATTTGGCTGGTCATTATGCTGTCCATCTTGAATGACCTTTTGCTATGGTTTGGAGGCATCCTTCAAGCCGTGTGCTAAAGGGTTTTGTCCTCAGAGTATGGTACTATTGAATGGAGCCTTTAAAGGGTAAGGCCTCATGGGAGAAAGCTAGGCCTTTGGGACATGCCCTGGAAGATGAGTGTGGGATTCTGGTCATGGTCCTTGTCCAGGGCATCATCTGATGTGTGGTGTGCACGGCCCACCCATCACAGGCTGCCTCACTACTGGTCCAAACAACAGGGCCAAGTAACCATGGCCTAACATCTTGAAGCCAATAGTCAAAAAAAAAAAAAAAAAAAAAAAAAAAAAAAAAAAAAAAAAAAAAAAAAAAAAAAAAAAAAAAAAAAAAAAAAAAAAAAAAAAAAAAAAAAAAAAAGCAAAGCCTTTGCTCTTCATAAGTTGATTACTTTAGTGTTTTTTGAATGTGACAGAAAGCTCTGTTTGTTTTTCAGTGGTGCAAAAGCTCCCCTGAAAACAAAATCAAGTAGCATCAATTTTTTTCTTTTATTTCTGGTACCAGGGATTGAACTCATGCCCTTGCGCTCACCAGGGAAGCGCTTATTCCACTGAGCCATCTTCCCTGCCCTAGCATCAAATTTAAACCCAATGTTTATACAGTAAAGGGAATCTACCATCTCCCTTTTTTCCCCCCCATTTTTTTCTTCCCCTTCATTCTCCTGTGAAAAAGATACAGCTTGAACATCCTTCTGTGTTTAAGAACAGATGAATGAATAAAACACATACTAGTGAAATTAAGAAATAAAAAAGTGAAACAAAATTGCAAAGTATGCAGGCTGACGCTGTGGCTTAGTAACAGAGCACATGCCTAGCATGTGGGAAGTTCTGGGTCTGGTTCCCAGTGCTGGAAAAATATTGTGGTATATATTCAAAATAGAGTACCATTCAACCTTAGAAAAGGAAATCCTTTCATGAATTTCCTCAGTACCACCTGGGCAAACCTGGAAAACATTATCCTGAGTGAAGTAAGCCAGGCACAGAAAGACAAGTGTCACATGACCTCACATTCAGGCAAAATCTAAAATATCAAATTCACAGAAGCAGAAGGTAGAATGGTAGCTACCAGGAGCAGGCGGGCGTCCACCCAAACCTTTTGTGGTCAGAGGTGGTGGTGTGTGATGCAGGAATGGATTCACGGTGCAGTGCTAGGATCAAGGACCCTAGAACTAGGAGCCCCAAGTAGCCTGGATGAGCTATAAGGGATGGGAAGAGCTGTGATTGTCCCTTGTTGATTTGCTATCTTCTGCTCCTCATGGGCTCTTTCTCCTCTGTGATACCCCTGTGCTGCTGTGCCCTCCTACCTTGGAGCCAGCCAGTCGTGACCTGAAACCTCTACAAACTGTGAACTAAATAAACTTTTCTTTCTTTACCTTTGGCCATCGGATATCTTGTCTCAGCATCAAGAGTAAGACAACAGAAGCGAGGATTAGGGAAGTGCTAGTCAGATGCTGTAAGACTTCGGTATGCTATGTGCGCTTGCTATGATTATAGAAAGGCAAGCTTTAGAAATAACATTCCATTATGAACTGATACAAAAATGGTGATTTAAGTGATGAAAGACATAGAAATGCAAACAATTAGACATGTTTTGATAATATTCTCATTCATCCACTTGACATTGTTAATGAATCCGGCTTGGGTTTATTTTCCCCATCAGTTTAGAAATCTGTGGCATCAGAGGTGACTGTGGGATGCTTTTTTGCTTTGCCCTTACTACTTTGGGATTTAGAGGCAGCTCACAGAAGGCAATTTTTTTTTCCGTTTTCCATCCTTTTTCTTTTGATACAGGTTTTAGTAAGTTTCCCAGGCTATCCTCCAAATTTCAGTCCTCCTCGCCCAGCTTCCTTAATATCTGGGATTACAAAGGGATGTGTCAGCATGCCCAGCAATACTTTTTTTTTTTTTATCACAGCCATGGACGACCACCGAAGACTCGCTGTGTCTATTTCTAGCCTCCCACCTCCCAGAAGACACATTTGTCCTTCATTTCCTTTAATGACTATCTGTGAAGAACATTTTAGGCGTCATGAGCTATCCATTTCCTTAACAATACGTGAATGGTCTAGAGCAAAGCACTTGCCATGGTGTGACTTACCAAGTCCTTTTAAAACCTTAATATTTCCTCTGTCCGTCCAAGAGAAGGTTTTCTTTTGCTCCCTTCACTTTTACCTGGTTAGGTGTGCATCTTTTAAAGTCAATTGCCAACAAGACTGTATCAGAAGAATTTAATGGCAGTGCTTGAAGAATCAGCACCATCTGAAGAGCTAGAATATTTTTATGTAGTTCTTATAACATTTCTGTGAACACTGGGGTTGGACAGCTGCCAGCGGCATTCATCTCACGAGTAGTGAATCTCTCTTCTCAATTTAGATCTCTTTCCTTTTTTTTTTTTTAAAAAAAAAAATAGAGCATCACCTTTCCATACACAGCCATTGTCCTTGTTTTCTTTTCTTTTTTTTTTTTTTTTGTCCTTGTTTTCTGAGGAGTCATTTCAAAGCCAAGCTCTATGCCATTGACATACGTGAGGAAAAGCAAAATTCAACATTAAGCACTGTAAATTCTCATCTCCCTGCTTTCCAAGGAACGTTAGTCTCTAGAAAGATTTACAGGTCGAGGAGAGATCAGCATGTAATCTGGAGAGCATGGTACACTGCTAGGGCTGTGGAAGGGCATAGGTTGCTGGGTTTGGTGGTAGGTGTCCGTAGTCCTAGTTTACCAGGGTGGCTGGGACAGAAGGATCACTTGAACCCAGGGATTTAAGACTGGCTTGGGCAACGTAATGAGTCTGATATTGAAAACACAAAGAAATGAGATGGATGATTCCCAGGGTGTTGTAAGAATGATGCAGATACTGGGCATGGTAGCACAGACCTATAAACTCAGTACAAAGGAGACCGAAGGAAGAAGGTTGCCATGGAATTGAGGCCAACGTATGCAATGCAGTGAGTTCAAGGCCAGCTTGAACTATGAAGTGAGACCCTGTCTCAGAAAAGGAATAGAAAAAGGAGGGCAACGGAGAGAATTAAAGCAGCTGCTGTGAAGCAGGCCCTCAAAGCAGAAACAGTGAAAAGGGAGGTTTTAGGAAGGTCAGCGCACAAGCCCCTTGGTAACCAATTCCAAGAGGCCTTCAGCAGAGCCCCACAGCCCCTTTGAGGCTTCCTGGAGTAGGGCTTGAGGTTTTTATAGTGCAACACCCAGGTTTCTCTGTTCTGTACATGACTTTGTGATGCACCTTTGTGGCAGTCTTCAGGAGCTGAGCTCCAGGGCAGTGGTCCTCAGCTTTAAGCATGCACTGTGGTCACTGGGTTGGCTTGTTAAAGGCCAGAGAGAGGCCCCAGCCCACAGTGTCTGGGCTGTGTGTGTACCCAGGATCATAGCAAATCACCAGGAGATGCTGAGGGCTCAGGGACCACTCTTGGACAGCCCCATTTCTGCAAGTGTCTCTAGCCTCTGGCCCCAGTCCTTCCCCCAGTGTCTGCCCTCCCTACCTCTGTTCTCTCTCTCCCTCTCTCCCTCTTCACTAGCATCTTCCAGCTCAGTGTTCTCTACCTCCCACTTGCTCACCACGATGGAGGTTCCTACTCTCTGTTCTACTGCTCTCCTGACGGCCTCAGCTGGGGATCGAAGGCTACTCACTGTGATGGCTCAGGTGCCTGCCCACAGCCTGGGGCAGGCGAGGAGAGGCCTAGGCACAGCAGCGTACTTTACAGTAGGGGGCTCTTGGGTACTCTATTCCCAAGGTTGCTCATTAAGGAAGAGGATTTAATTATTTTGTTTCTACCCTTGTCACCTGTGGCTTTCTCTCTGGGGGAAGCCTGGATCATGGGCTGGATGGGGACTGAGCAGCTTCAGGGATCCTATCCCTGGACAGCTCCCTCAGCCTCCCTTCAGCTCAGGCTGAGCCCCGAAGAAATTTGTAGCTGGGCTGGGCACTGCAATCATCCCAGTGTGATGAGAACTCTGCGAGGCAAGAAGGTTTGCACCGTTTGACTCATTAGCAAGAGTGCTGGAAAGTACTGACCAGCAATCAGGAAACAGGCGCAAAATGAATGAATTTAGTACATGTTTCTCTTTCCTTCAGTGCTGGGAGATGCCGATACGTGCTAGACAAGCGCTCTGTACCACTGCCCTATCAAACACTTCTAGATCTTTTGGTGTCCGTCACATGCTGTGTGGAACTACGGCCTCTCCTAGTAACCAGAGTTCTGCCCGCGTCAGCTCGCTGCAGTTTTCCTGCAAATTTCTGTTAGGGTGGGAACGAGGGGGTCCCTTCTTACTCTTGCTCAGTGGCATTTTGGTTCACTTGTGTTCTTTGCTCTTGGGAATATCCATTTTGGGACCTGCTTCTGTTTCTCTTTCTTTCTCTTGGAACCTTATTATCTTTACTTTCTGCCTCATTGGCCTTTTTTTTTTTTTAGTATCTGAAATATTTGTTTTCTTTTAATTTCAATTTTATTTTATTTTTGGTGGAACTAGGGATTGAACTCAGACACTTGCGCTTGCCAGGTAAATGCTTATTCTACTGAGCCATTTTCTTTTTATTTTTTGAATTTTATTTTTATTTTTTGAATTTAATTTTATTTTGAAAAGTAAAAGCAGGGCTGGCAAGATAGCTCAGTGGTCTAGAGCGCCTCTCAGGGACCGAGGTTCGAGCCCCAGCACCACATGCCATGCCAGCCCCTCTCCACAGGGCCGGCTGAGCTCACCCCCCACCCCCGCAAAAAAAGAATCCGTGATGTGTAGCGAGACATTGTAATAAATAAAGGAATTTTTTTTTTTTAAAAAAAAAGAAAAGTAAAAGCAAAGTGAGAACAAAAATCAGAAACAAAAGAAGAAACAGGGCAATGTACAACAATACATATGTAGCAGATTTTCAAACCAAGAATAGCTGATTAACAATGGTTGATATACTAGCCGGGCATGGTGGCGCATGCCTATAATCCCAGCACTTGGGAGGCTGAGGCAGGCGGATTGTTGTGAGTTCGAGACCAGCCTGAGCTACAAAGTGAGCTTAAGGCCAGCCTGAGCTGTATAGTGAGACCCTGTCTCAAAAAGACAAACAAACAAACAAACAAACAAAAAACCAAAAAACAATGGTTGATATATTACCTTATTGTCAAATCTGTTGCTCAGATTAAGATTGGACATGTGGTTGGATATTACCACTTGCTTTCCAGAAACCTTAAAGTTTTGTTCTTCTCTCTCTCTCTCTCTCTCTCTCTCTCTCTCTCTCTCTCTCTCTCTCTCTTTCTCTCTTTTACCTTTTTGGCCTTTTGATTTTTTTTTTTTTCCTTTTTAGCCTTTGATTTCTTTAGAATAGTTAACTTTTTTGCAATGTTGGGGGTCAAAATCCAAGCCTCATAGATGTTGAACATCTTACCAATTAGCAGCATTCTTAGACCTCCCAAATTAATATTTAAGATGGGTTCATGGTGCACTGCTGCATATAAGGAGTTGAAATAACCAGGCCTCCAAAATCTAAAGACCCAACCCAAAAACAGGCATCTGACATGAATATATACTTCACAAATGGAGCTGGGGAGATACCTCAGTATAATAGGTGTTTGACTGACAAGCACAAGGTCCTGAGTTTGATCCCTGGTACCTCCAAAAAACAAATCAAAACACAAATCAACCAATCAAACAAAAAAATTAAGAAATGCAAATGGCAAATAAATATATGAAAAATGTTCAACAGCATTAGTCATTCAAGAGAAGCAAATTAATACAATACTGTGATTCCATCTCACCTGGGAAAGAATGGCTATCATCAAGAAGTCAATCAATGACAAATGCTGGAGGAGCTGTGGGGAAAAAGGAACACTTCACCCCTGTTGGGAGTGCAGCCTGGTACAACCATTATGGAAATGTGGGTGGAGATTCCTCAAGAAGCTAGGCCTGGAAGTCCCATTCAAGCCAGCTATTCTCCTCCAGGGATTTTTCCAAAAGAACTGAAAACCTCATACCACAGCAATGCGTGTATACCCACGTTTATAGCAATGCAATTTGTCGTAGCTAACTCTTGGAAACAACCCAAATACCCATCAACTGAGAAATGGATAAAATATGTGGTATTTTTATGCAATGAAGTTTAGCTATAAAAAAAGATAACTTTGAGCTTTTGAAGGTAAATGGGCACAACTAGAGGCTATACTCATAAGTGAAATAAATCAGCCCCACATGTGTAAACATTGCATTATCTCCCTGGTGTAAGAGCCTGAAAGAATAAACAAACTTTAAAAGGTACAATAGATATAGTAAAAGGGAAAGAAAGTGAACATAAGAAATAAGCAAGATAAGGGAGAAGAAAAGATAGGTATAAAAGGTAAGTGGAAATGTAAGTATGTACACAGGATAGCTAAGATGATTCTACTAGCTGATTTCAATCAGTTTTTTAAATTTTAATTTAATTTTATTTTGAATAGTAAAGACAAAGCAAAAACAAATAGAAAAAAAGACAGAAATAGGGTAACATACAATACATATGTTACAGGTTTTCAAAACAAGAATAGCTAATTAGCCATGGTTGTTTCATTATTTATTTTTGTCGGCAAATCTGTTGCTCAGATTAGCAGGTATAGTTATGCAAGATTGAACAAATAATTGAATATTACCGCTGGCTTTCAAGCAACTTTAATTTTTTTATCTTCATTTTTTAAAAAAGAATTTATTTTAACAAGAGTATAATACTAACTGATAAGACATTAGAAACAGTACACCTTTAGAAGACCAAGATGAGAAGTGTTCAAGCATTTTTTTTTATTAAACATTGTTGTCCTTGATGTCATTTTTTTTTTTTTTTTTTGCAGAACCAGCGATTGAACTCAGGCCCTTGTGCTTGCCAGGCAAGCACTTATTCTACTGAGCCGTCTTCCAGATCCGATGTCATTGCTTAGATCACGGTCTATCAGTTTTTGTTGAAGATAGTAGTTAACGCTTAAAATTATTAGTTTGACCAGTTTTATACGCTAGTGTCTGTAATTTGAGAAACTACATCGAACACAGCAATGTGCAATGGAACGACTGTTGAATGCTTTTCATCTTGTTTTCATTTTTTCTGTTTGTTTGAAAAGGTGCATAAGTCTAATGTCTTACCTATTATTTTATACTCTCTTTAAAATAAATTAAAAAATAAAATAAATTAAAAAATAAAAAGGACAAAATATGTTCAAGTTTTATGGAAAGAGTTAATGCTTTTACTATTTGATCAGTCTTACATGCCTATATTTGATAGTCTGAGCAACAAATTTGATGATAACAATATGTAATACAACAACCATCATTAATTTCTGGTTCTTGGTTTGAAATTCTGTACCACTTTTCTTGTCTCATGGTGCTTTATATTTATATTTGTTCTTGCTATTTGTTTTTGTTTCTTTCCTCTTTAAAAAAAAAAAAAACATGGTGTGTTGAAAAAGAAAGGTCTCAAAGGCTCTAAGGGACTGGGGAGATGGCTCAGTAGAATAATCACTTCCCTGGCAAGTGCAAGGCCTGAGTTCAATCCCCGGTTCCACCAAAGAAAAAGAAAAAGGCTCTTATGCCATGGTTTCTAGCAGCAGTGGATGTGTTGGCTGGAGAGGAGGAGGAGGGGGAGACATTGTTATAGGGTGGAGAAGAAAAAGAGGCAAGGGGGCTCTGGGAAGGAGTGGACTTTCTCTCTCCCCTCCCTTCTCTTCCCAACTAGGCATTAAAATTTTTTTTTTATTAATTCTAATGTGAAAGAAATAGCAATGAGACAGTTTCAAAACAGGTTAGTAGGACAGTTACATTAACGGCATATTGTTGTCTTCATAGTAGTTATTCACAGTAGAAGATGCAGTCCTGATATCTTGTCTAAACACTATTAGTACAATAATAATAAAATATGTGGTATCTTCTCGTTGAACTAAGAGAAAGTAGCTGTATGTCTATCTTATTAATATATCTCACTGAAAAATGGTCATTTATATCCCCTTTTTTGTTTTGTTTTGTCAGAGCTGGATATTCCATTGCTGTTAGAGAAGCTATATTTGGAGAAGTCTTTTTTAAAAAAATTATTTATTTATTTATTTGGTCCAGGGTCTTGCTATACAGCTCAGACTTATAGTGATCCTCATGTCTCAGCCTCCCTAGGGCTGGGATTACAGGCATGTGCCACCATGTCTGGTTTCAGTAACTGGCATGGCAGGGCCAGGGTTCCAGGACCGGCACAGCCTGTGGTACTGGAGAGTGAACTTGGCCCTTGAACTTGCCAGGCAGGTGCTTAGAGTGCCGAGCTATCTCCCTAGCCCAAGAGCTGACATTTTAACAATATGGAGTCTTTATTTTTATTTATTTATCTAAATTTTTTTAAGAGGGTACAAACTAGAATTAAAACAGATTAATATGCTGAGCTGTAAAAGGTTCAAGTCAACAACTTCTGACATTGTCAGTCATGTGGGTAATCCACTACTATTATAAGGACTATATATATATATATATATATATATATATATATATATATATATATATATTTTGGAAAATAAATCTTTGTTTTGAACTTTATAAAAGCAATGCAGTACCCTACAGACTGGTATTAAATGTTGTCTACAGTGCAAATCCATGCTCTACTATAAGTGATAGTTGCCAGGAGAACAGCGCTTTTGTTGATCTTGTATCAGTCAGGTTAAAACAATGGACAGTAAAAGAATGAACACATTCCTCATGTCCGTGACTCATTCTTGTCTAAGTGCCCCATGCTGTGACTTCTTTCCTTTCTGTCCTGCTAATTATCAAAGATCTTGAAGAAGTGCTGAACCTCTAAGAGGCCTTCCTCTGGCAGATCTGTACAGTGCACAGCGTTCTGGATCTTAGTTTTACCGAAGATTGCCCTCAGGGGCTCAGGGCGTAAATGCCAGGCAATTTCAGGCTTTGCAGGTCCACAGAATTCTCTAAATGTCTTTCTAGGATTATTCTGTTGAATCTCCATTGCTACACAAGTGCCAGAGTACATTTCTGTCACCATTTCATCACACTCAGATACTACTCCTTTTTTTTTTTTTTTGTCTTTTTGAGACAGGGTCTCACTATGCAGTTCAGGCTGGCCTTAAGCTCACTTTGTAGCTCAGGCTGGTCTCGAACTCACAGCAATCCTCCTGCCTCAGCCTCCCGAGTGCTGGGATTACAGGCATGCGCCACCACGCCCGGCTTCAGATACTACTCCTTTGTACACTTCATAGAATTCTTTAATATTGACCCGGTCCACGTTGAACATCCGCACAGCTGAAATATCAAAACATGCATCTCAAATAGCCACCAGGATCTTCCGCAAAAGCCTTTCATTTTCGTTTCTGTTTAATCATGTTGGAAAGTACTTTTGCACAAGACTGTCCTTCTCTGTCCAGCAGGTAGGCAGACACTGCCCCTCGTGGAGTCTTTTCATCATTGTTTTGTTTGGTGATTCTCTTTTCATGCATCTTGATAGTCTTCTTCATTTGTATTTTCTCCTCATGGTGCTGTTTGTGGCACAGCTTAGCCTTCAGGCCAATCTTTTTTTTTTTTTTTTTTTTTTTTTTTTTTTTTTTTTTTTTTTTTTTTTTTTTTTTTTGCCTTCTTTAAACTTTCATGAGCCTCTCAACTTTCCTTTTTTTTTTCTTTTTCTCATGGTAATCCAAGTGGTACCCATAGCGTTTATGGTGTAATTCAATATATTCATTCAGTGGTATGATGACAATTGCAAAGCCACCATGGGTGACCTCAGGTGTGCAAAGAAAAGTCCTAACTTCGGGGTGTCCCAGATGCACGAGCTGCCTCTGTGCAGCCGCAAACAGGAAAAGCCCCCAAAGCCCTTCACGGGTAGCATGAGGCTTAATGATACAGCAGGTACAGTTTGTAAATTTAGCTGTGTTTGCTGGCCCATAGCCTCACTCTAAGGAAAAAAATATTCATTTCTCTGGCAGCAGAAGCAAAAGAATCTGGGCCTTGAGCTGCATTTCTTACCCTATCTGTTCTGAAGAGGGCTCTGATGCTCCTGGGAGCATCTGTATGTGCCAGTCCAGAATTTGCAGGGCCAAACAGCCCTTTTCACTCACAGATTGCACCATCTCTAAAGTCTCCATGGCAGTAACAGGTCCACTGGTAATAAACTGGATCAACTCATTATGAAAGGGCCTTGACTGGTGGTCTACAAGAAAATCTGCTGCTTCTTTCCTTGAAAGTGTCATCATTTTGAGTTTTGTTATAGCAAACCCAACTTTATTATTTCCGTTATTTCTCCAACCTTTGATACTGCATCTGGTTTAATCAGGGCTACTGTTTTTTCTTTTCTGATCCCCAGTTGGCGAGCTGTGTATGGATCTCCATAGTCAACGAACACCAGTTGTCGAGAAAAGACATTCACTTTGTTGCCTATAAATAAATCTTAAGACTCAGCGGATTAAAGCGCCTGCAAGCAGGTGC
>PVKA01044594.1:0-16068 GCA_004027165.1 Ctenomys sociabilis | reverse complement strand
TTTTTTTTTTTTTTTTTTTTTTTTTTTTTTTTTTGTAGAACCAGGGATTGGACTCTGGCTCTTGAGCTTGCTAGACAGGCATTTATTCTACTGAGCCATCTTCCCTGCCCCTATATTATAATTTAAACAGATGTTTGTTTCTTATTAACTAGATTTTTTTCATGACATTTGAAAACTCAGCTACTATTTATAATTCTGTTCAATTATAATGACCACAAAGATCATTTTTTTCTGAAAAACATTACAGCCCAATTGCTGTCAAAGAAATAGCAAAGGCAACCAGGAATTCATGTCAACTTTTGTAAACATACAAGATTACACTAAATGGTTCCTGGTTTAAAAAATTGCAGTGAGACTATATTGTTACCTATTAGCAATTATCGAGTTATCTGACTTTTGGTGCTGGGTATTAAATATACTGGCTTTACAGATACTAAGAAAATTCTCTACCACCTACATCTCAGTCCCTTCCTTTACAATTTTAGCATACCTATGACATATGTATAGAGTGAGAGCTCATTATAAAATCAGACTGGTTTATCTAAAATAATATTGTTATCAGGTCCTTGAATCTCCTTCCCATAGTAATTTCTGTGTTCTTCTTGTCTTGAACAACAAATTGGGCAAAAGAGCACAAAGGCTTTATATTTATTAAAGATAGGAAAAATGCTCTTTTGAGTGAGTTTGGCCCAAGTAAAAGTAGGAAAAATGTATACTCTACAGAGTAAGAGCAGACTTCTGTGAAAGAAAGAGTACTATAACACAGAGCACAGTGGTTGCTTTTTTATTTCACATTCCTCAGGCTGACATTAAGTTTAGGAATTCCTGTGGAAAACTTGCTCCAGTGCTTGAGAGAAGAATTAAGAGACAGCATTCTGGCTTCCTGTGCAGAGCTTTTAGAATTGTTCTGTGGATGTGTCCTACAATTTTGTAATTAACAGGTCAGTCTCACTTCCCTAGACAGTTTGTCACACCATCATCTCCTGTCTTGATATCAAAAATATATTTTGGGACAGAATCACAATTCTCATGTCTTAATTCTTAATAAAACTCTCACTTTCCAAAGTTATACTAATTTAAAGTATTTCCCCACCATCTAATAAGACTGCCTGAAAATTTCTTTCCACAGTAGCTATGTTCCACTGTGAAGATGCAGGTATATTAATCACTGTCTCTTCATAGGATTATAAAGGCTCAGAAGTTTCAAGACCCCCAAGCTGGAAACCTAGAAGAGCTGGTAGCATAGTTCTGACCAAGACTTAAAGTTTAAAAAATCAAAGAGTTGATTGTGTGAATTTTGGAGCAAAATCTGGCCAGCTTCAGATCCAGAAAGCTTTAATATTTTTATTTCAGTCCAAAGGCAAGAAAAATTTGATGTCCTAGGAAACACAGTTAAGTAGAGGAGTCCCTGCTTACTCACAGGATACGCAACCACTCTTTCATATTAATCCCTTTAATTGCTTCCAAGTAATTGTCCACATTATGGAGGATAATGTGCATTACTCAATGTACAGTTTCAAATGATGACCATGTCCAAAACACCCTCACAGTCATTCTCAAAACAATGATTGACCCAATAGCTGAGCACCAAGTAGATTAGGACACTCCTATCTCCTTATAAGGAGAGATAGTACTTGGGGAATCATTAGTTCCATAGCCTTCCACTCTAACATGGTCTCAAACCTCCTAGAAGGTAGGGTTTATTCTTAAAAATGACATAGATGACATAAAGTTTCTAAGACCCAAATTACTAAAAATAACTCTGTAAGTGGATGAGGTGTATAAAATGACTTCCTTCACTCCCTTTGTAATTTTTCTTTGTTTGAACTTACCCCCACTTTATATATTCCCTTCCGTAGGTTCTTGAAGCAGCCAGAGAATGAGGATATCTAGAAAGTGATCCAGAAACTTCATAAAAACACAGCTGCAGAGATAAGGAGATTACAGAATATATATGGGAAGATAACAGAAAAAATAATCCAGATATGGGGAGATTATAGAAACTATGGAAAACAGTAAAATAATCAAACCCAGAGAAGTAAATGTGGGAACTCTAGAAGCTAGAGGGAAAATCAAACTCAAGAAATAATGAGTAGAGGCTTCCAGAAGGCTACAGAGAGAAGAAAACTAGAAAACTTTTGTCTCTGACAAGCAGCCTCTTTGACAGGATTCTGAGACATGTCCAGGATTCAGCCAGTTCAGAGCTAACACAGCTACAAGTTCCAGGGTGAGAACCTTTGTCAGAAAGCTCTGTCAAGAACTGTATGAAACCCACAAGAGGCTAAAAGTTGTGAACAGATTTCAGTAGCAGGTGGTAGTGAGATTTCAGTAGCAGGTGGTATTGTAATAAGAAATCTAAGAATGAAGGAGATAGAAAAAAGTTTAAAATAAGTCTTGTTTGAAAAAAAGAAAAGTCTCCAATTCTCAAGGACAGATTTAAAAGAAGGATTTACTCTACTGGACTTGGGCAATACAAATACTAAATAGTAATAAAAAAAGTGGAAAATGTTAGTATTGCTGTCTATGAAACCCATAGCAGTTGATCTTTTTTTAAGGAATATATTACTATAAATTCCATGTTGATTAACATATTTTTTCTTTTCTTGAAAATGAACTAAGCTTGAAGGATCTACCAATCTGATTTTCATTTTGTGGTTATAATTTTGAGACTATCATAAACTTCTCTCATTCTTATAGCTGTAGCTTTTCTAGATTCCCTACTCCCACTCTGTAGCAACGACACTAAAGAGCAATACATAGGTATCAGTTATGATGTCACTTCTCTACTGGTGAATGAGAACAATTGCTCATTCATTTAACACATAAACTGACTACCTCTTATTTACTAGGCATTGTCCTAGACACCAGGGATATAGCAGCAGGAAAATTACACAAAACTCTGTTCTTGTGAAATGTATCTTCTTGTGAACATTCTAATGTATGATTTGGAAGACATGATAGCTAGAAATTTTGACCTATCTTCATATACAAATGAATATGCCTTTCATTTTAAAGAGATGCTTTCTTCTCTGCCTCTATATTATTGGTTAATGAGAGCATATGAGTTCTAGAAAGTTAATGAAAGTATATGAGTTCTAGAAAAGCGCTCATGTTTTCTCTCCAAAAACAACAGGATTGGAATAAATAGATATCTCAGTGTGATTCAAAACATTCAAGTTACACAATATAAATACAGTTTCTTCACTCACTAAACTCTTGGACTTTTATCTGCTCCAAAATGTATGCTTATGCCTACATAGTCAAGCTCCTGTACCTCTTGGAACCAGACCTTTTAGAGTTCTCATGCAGTATCTACAGAATACCTGCTAAATGTCAGAAAAATGGCACTCATATTAACGTCTTTTCTTGTTTTTCTTACACCAACCCTGCAGTAGATATAGAGGAAGTATATTCTTAAAATTTCACAGCAAGATATACCAGTTACTTATGTTAATAAACAAACACATGACCATTGTTCCCCAGTGTCCTTACGGAGGACTTTTTTCCTTATCAATCCCCCTAAGTGCATGAAATGCACACACAGTAGCCTTGATCTTAAAGACAGGTACACACAGTCATCTCGCCTAGTAAAGCGGCTGTCATTTCCCTTAGACTCCACATTTGCATGGGCTCTCCAAGACAGCAATGAGACACTGGTAGTAAAAAGCTCATTTACTAATATGGGACAGAGATCTGAACTTCCATCCCTTTTCAGTTGGTATTGGAAAATCTTAGGTCTGAGCATTCCCAGACATGCGTATGAATGGTAAAATGCATTGAAATTCCAATTTACCACTGAGTGGTAAAGCAAAACATTTCATTTTGACTCAACTACAGGAGCTAATTAGATAAAGGCAATGATTTGAATGATCTTGGGGCTTTTATGCATTTTTTTGTCTGTTTTGTGTTTGTTGCTCATTGCCTTCCTATCTATCATATTTACTTCATACTTTGACACGATGGACATCATCAGGCATTGCAAATCCAGTGGGCTTCTTGGATCTTCCAATAAGTTCTCCAATATATGTAATTACAGGGCAGCCAAGAAAAAAGAAATGTGACAGATAATTCTCCATGACCCAGTAGAATCAATTATTTAGTTCTACGCAGCTCTCCCCTGGAACTTTCTTCAAAGCTTCTAACCAGAAAATAAACTGATTTTCTATTCAGGCCTTCTATTCTCTTGTGACCCTTTGGTTGAGGTAGTAATGAGAAGGATAAAGACCTCAAAGCCAAATAAAAATCATCAAGTAGCCTGAAGATTTGTATCAAGTCGCTAGAAAACACCCCAAGAAAAGTTTAAAAAATGTTATAGCCTTGAGTGGAAAAATCAGCTATAGGCGGGTTATTGATCATTTTGTTGTGGAAAAATTATCCTCAGTGCCTGATCCCCTGGAAACACGAACAATGAGAAGGAAATATCTTCAAGAAATAAGCTAAGCTGATTTGACAGGGATCTGAATGAGGCACCAGCCCCACTGCGAAGGTAAAGAACATAGAAGCAACTCTAACTTTCAATACACTCACTGACAAAATCAAATGCAATGATTGCTAGTGAAGTCCCAGATACATCACTGCTATTTTTTTCTGCCTCTGCAAATGTAACACTTGCTCATTTCATTACATGGTTAATGCACTGTCAGAAATGGAAGAACAAACTTTATGTTATTTCATAAGTTTGTAAAACACTCTGTGTGTGTTTTGTAAGTTCAGGCCTAACACTGTAAGGTACTGTTCTTTGGGAACCTCAGGGTGCTACATTTCCTTCAATGTTCTTCATCAAATCCTTTGGGGGATGGGTGTAAATTGAAAACCTCAAAGTTCAAAGGTTACTTCCATGTAAATTTGTCAAGACTCCTGGCTTTTAAAAATCTGTTCTCAAATAATACATTCACTTGCTTTGTCATAGAAGAGAAATACAATTTGGTACAATTTCTGATTTAACAAACCAGAACATTCAGTGTTAGGTATGATAGGGAGGATGAATTCAATATTACATACAAAGTCAGTTTATGCTTTTTAAACCTCTAAAGGAAACATTTAGTCTGCAACTTATTTCAAATGTAAGTAAAGCATGAAAATGGGGAGAAAAATCTGGTGAGAGATTTTAATCTTACCAAACTTGAAATCTGCTATCTGGCAGCTCTTCTACGGAGTTAAAAGAGTTCAGAAGGAATATGAGACAGTAATCACCCCCAGAAAGCTTCCACTCTCTAAGCCTCTATTGCTTTATCTCAAAAATGGGAGAGTTATTAACATCATTTTAAAATTATATTTTAAATATCATTCTCTAAAGTGAGTATTTCCTTAATTCAGAATCTCCTTTGCAGGTTCAGCAGCCATTTCTTCCATAGACCTTTTCCAGCTCTGAAAGAATTAGCTTCTGCAGTAGACTCAAAGTACTTTTCATGATTTCATTGTCCTTGAAAAGGTGCCTGAAATTGTCTAGGAGGCAAACTTCTAAAATAAGCTTCCAAGATTCCTAGTCCTTGGTGTATACACACTTTCTCTCAGGTGTTTAATCCAACACTAATCTAGGTACTGCTGTGAAAGTATTCTTCAGATGTAATTAAGGTCACAAATCAACTGGTCTTAAGATACATGATGGTCTGGATAGTACTGAATTGCTTAAGCCCTTTAAAAGTGTAGAGTTTTCACTGGATGGTAAGAAAGAGGTCAGAGACAAACTGTCTTAAAGAAAGCAAACATTCATCTCATGAACCACATTTGGGGACCCCAGAATAACAAATTGTGGAGAGCTTCTATGAGTGTGCAGTAATCCCCATCCTATGGTTAAAAAAAAAAAAAAAAAAAAAGTTCTGCAAGCAATCTACATAAAATTGGAAGATGTCCTGAGCTCAGACAAGAATTACATCCATAGCCACCTTGGTTTTCAGCTCAATCAGACACTTAGCAAAAAATATGAACATGTTATATACAGATTTCTCACCTACAGAAAGCGTAAAAATTTTACTAAATTTATGTTAGTTGAAGCCATTAAGTTTGTGGTAATTTTCCTGCAGCAATTAAATAACAAACAGGTTTTTTAGTACACCAAGTCCTGGGTCCAACTGGGCTCTCTGTTTTTCTTGCTTTAAATTTCCTCTAGCCTGAGAGTTATTTCCTCCTTTTTCACATCACTTCTCTGAACAGACACTCAAAAATTTACAGATGATAAATTTTTAAGTGGACCATTGTATCACATAGTCACTTTTACAATTCCTAGGTCATTACCAACACTAAAGATAGAAAATACAGGACAAGCAAGACAGCTCAGCAGACTTAGTTTAGGCAAGTTCAGGGACCAGGGTTCAATTCCTAACACAGCATGCCGTACTAGCCTCTCCCCCAGGCACACTGAGCCATCAATGGAGTTCAGGTGTAGTGGCAGTGGCACAAGCCTGTAATCCCAGCACTAGGAATGCAGGAATCAGGAGGATCACTATGAGTTCAAGATGCCCAGTGCAACCCTGCATATCTGTGTGCATGCACATGCATACACACACACACACACACACACACACACACACGATATAAAATACAGTAATGTGAGTTAAATACACAATCATACATAAGACAGGAAAAATAAGTCAGAAATTATTTTACGTATAGTCAGAATTTTAGTATTCATACAAACTCAGATACAAGATTAATTCCTTACTTGGTTACTTAAGTCTACTTAGACATGTTACATACTACTATATGTCAGATGGCAGCAGTGATGAGCTATACATATCTACCCTTGTGGTGGTGACAGCCAAATGCAGCATGGCCCAGTGGAAATATAATGTCATTTTCAATTTTCTGTGATCTTCCAAATAGTAAATAAGGCAGGTGGAATTAATTAAATGAATAGGAGTTAATGCATTTTAACCAAAATATCATTTCAACAAGTAATGTGTACACAACATTAATAATAAGGACTTTTTCTGTTTTTTGTGTTAAGTTCTCAAACTGTGGTCTGTATTTTACACATACAGTGTATCCCATTTTGGACTAGCCACATTGTAATGGCTTAGTGGTGCAAGGCTGTTATACTTGATAGCGTAAGTCAGCATATATTACACCACACTGTGACAATGTGCCATGCTGTAAGAATTGCTGATGGTTATATAAATATGAAGACAAAATGTTGAACTTAGACTGAAGAAGGAAGGAAATAAAAAAGTTCAGTAAGTGTCAATCAAGTGATTGATTGGAAAAGGATTGTTCCCCAATTAGGATATATTAGGTAAATGCAAAGAAACTCAAAAGCCAAAGATATTTATGGTTAAAAGCCAGAGGAAAGACAGCATAGTGTGTTCAGTGAACTACAAGTATTTCAGATACTATTGGGGTGTGCATGGGAGTAAGGAAATAAGACCCAGTGTCCTGTCATGGAATTAGGTTCATTGTGTACATATTCATTTTGTCATCTCTGTCTCTTGATGCTTGGAGTTCTTTAAAATCCTGCCAGTCCAACTTTTCTTTGGAATTTTTACTCTCTCAATCCATCTTTCCAAGTTTGTCTTATACCTGTGAGCCTGCAAAAGATTAGTCTTCAATCCACCATCACGTTAGTGTCAGTCACCCATAGAAAAGGTTATCCTTGGCACCCAAAATAGTAGGTCCAGGGCATCGGATGCTTGGTTTATATTGCCACCACTATGAGCATTCTATATAAACCCAAAAGTCTATTTGCTTCTTTGTAAAAGCAATGATAATGACTAGCTGTAGTAAGTACTTAGCATGTGCCAAGCAGAGTGTTTTACAAGATTCTTTTATAATACACACTGCAGCTTTCTATTTTAAGCTTTATTGTCATGATCTGTTTATAGACAAAAAGTAAGCCTCCAAGTGATGAGGTGATTTTTTTCATGGCAGCACAGCCAAAAGGATATACAGTTGGGGTTCAGACTCCAGCCCAAGTTCAGATAGGTAACATTTTGCTATACTGCATCTTCACCTACCTCAACATACACATGCATAAGCACACACACAGCAAAAGCTTAACCTTGAGAAACACATGGTTAGGTTTGACCCAGATCTCAAGAAGGTGAGATAGTTGTGGCTCTCAGGAAAGGAACCTGAACAGATGGTGATGTAACCAGAATATGGGGACAAAAGGACAATTTTTCTTTCTGAGTAAACTCGTCTGGGCTAGCTTTATTCTTATTTTGAACTTTAAGATAAACATGTAGGGCCAGCCAGATAGCTCAGCAGACTAAAGAACCTGCTTAGGCAGGCGCAATGACCCAGGTTCAATCCCAGTTGTGAGATGCTGGTCCCACCCCCATGGCACACTGAGATGGGGCAAATGAGACTGGGTGTGGTGGTGCACCCCTGTAATCCCAGCTCTTAGAAGGCTGTAAACAGGTGGATCACTAAGAGTCCAATTTATTAGCGAGACCCTGAACACCCTGTAGACCCATCCCTAAAAATACAAAAAAAAGGAACAATTGACTATTTATTAAAGTTGGTATTATTGCCCTTCTTTCTCTCTGTCTGTCTCTGTCTGTCTGTCTGTCTGTCTGCCTCTCTCTCTCACACACACACACACACTCACACACACACACACACACACACATACACACATACACACACTCTTGCTCACTCACCAACCTCTCCATGACGCTTATCTGCATCGTGAAAGGTAAGGTAAGGCCATTGGTGGATTAGGGTTTCTAGGCTCATTTACCACCTCTGTTCTTGTCTGTGATCCTCTAGAGGGAAGGAGATGGATGGCAAACATAGCAGTCACTCGGAGCAGACTGGGTGACTAATCATTTCCCTCCCAACCTCATTATCCTTGTCTAGTTTTCCCTACTTCCATTTTTTATGCAGAATAATTAAGCTGGCAAGCACTGGGCAGTAATACTAAAGCTCAGTGTGATATTCAAAAACAACTCGAAACATTCTTCCTGGTATGATACTCTGGATTGGCAATGTTTTTGACTAGTTTTGTTCTGTTTTTGAACTGTTTGTGAACTCTGATTTGCCCTGTGCTTTAGCAATAAACCCACCCCTCTTCAACTGACAGGCCAATTCTAATCATGGCATATGGAAATGGAAACAAAGTCAACCAAGTCTATAGGGCTTGGTCTGTCTGTCTCAATTATTTAACTCTTTCTTGTGAAACTGGTTACATTCTACTACCCACGGGAAAATTTTCTGAGGCCCTATTGCACTCCATATGTCTTTGATTTGTCCTTGCTAGTGGGCATTTGATAACTTTGATACAGTGCTCCCCCAACAGTTTGTGGGTTTGTGGCCCACTATACTGCTTGAAAATCCTTATGATAGTTGAGGCAGCCATCACACCTGTCTTTTAAAAGGTATTAAGTGAAAAAGAATTGTGCCTCTTCCCTTATTACAGTGGTTTTCAAAGTGTAGACTCTGGAAAAACGATGTCTATACCACCTAAGAACTTCCTAGAAATCCAGATTCTTACAGAAACTCTTGGGCTGAGATAACCTGTGTGATTTAGTTGATTCTGCTTTGTACCAAAGTTTCAATAACGCTGCCTCACAAAATACCTTGTAGACTGAAACCAGAGTTAGACAGATTGATCAAAAGGCACAAAGACACAGTAAAGAGAGAAGCACATTTGTTTTTAACACTAGTTCTTATCCTCAGAGACACTTTACAATCACGTGAAGAGTTCTGACAATACCAATGTGTAGTCCCCATCCCTAGAGATTCTTAATTCATGTTGTCTGACATGAGGCTTAGATATTAGTAATTTTAAAAGCTACCTATGTGATTCTAATATGTAACCAAGCTATAAGAAACACTAATTTTAAAAATATAAGATAGGATATTTTTCTAGATGCCTTTACCTTTTCAGTTAACAGCTGATACCATCCCTGGCTTGAATAAAAGGAATAAGCTAACTAGCACTGTATATCAGTTGTCTACCTAACTGTATGCAAAGTACTAGGCCTACAAATTCCTGAACAGACACTGAGAATAGTCATTGTAGTGTATCCAAGATAAAGAGTTAAGATAAAATGTTTAGTTCACAGAAGCCAGCAGAGAGAAGGTGCTCATCATAACCATTTAAGGAATAAAGGCAGGGAAATGTGGGAGGAATCAACCATATACCATTTAGAATGGGTTAGGTACATCTCAGCTTCGGTGCAAAAGGCTTGACTAAATGACCTAATATTTCTTATAAATTTCTTCCAGAATCCTAAGAAAAAACATAATGGCAGATATCATAGAAGCTATTTCAGAACACTCACCATGATGGAAAAATAAAAGATTCTATCTGCAAATCCATTCTCATCAAAAGATTTGAGGTGGCTCAGGCAACCTTAAGGAGCAATGAAGTCAAGTAATGCCATTCTCAGCAGTGTGTGGTCCTTGTATGCACAACAGCAGCACATCTTAAGAATTTGTTAGAAGTGCACACTTGTAAGCCCCACTCTAATCCTACTAAAATGTGAAACTCTAAAGTAGGGACCCTGGACTCTGTGTTTTAACATTTCTCCAGATAACCCTAATGTATGATCAAGTCTGAGAACCACAACTCTAGGGAGTTCATTTAATTGATATACAAAGAAGGAGTCATTTTGTTTTTTTCACATCATGAAGTATTCACTGAGAAGCCTGCTTCTCTGAACCCCAATCACACTTCCTCCAAATTACCCTGGAAAATGCTGAGATGTGCAGGATTCTATGAAAACTGGCAAAGTGGCTAAAAGGAAAAACTGGAGAGTGGATCTCTGAAGCCTGTCACACATTTGTGGTATGACACCACAAAAGTCACCTAACATATCTGAGTCAAAATCTTGCACATGGCTGTTATTCAATAAATATTATGCATCCGAGCACCTCTAAAACCAGAACAAAAATACTGATGAAGGTAGAGTACAATGAAAGAAGCAGAAACCAATCATACCTGAGTTTGGATCCTGGCTCTGGCTTTGAACTATTTTTTGTTTGTTTGTTTGTTTGTTTGTTTACCTCTAGCAAGGTATTTCCCACTTCAGGCTCACTTTCTTCACCTTTGAAAATAGGGAAGAGAAATTCTGATGACATGAACTCCAAGAGCTCTGCTGGTGTCTAAATTGTTTTATTTCAAATATACATTGTGATACTGAGAGAATTTAATGAGCCAGAGAGTTTTTTTATAAATACTGGATCATAGAAATAGAAAACCTACTGTAGACTCAATATATCAATGATCAATTTTCAGTACTAAGCAAATAACTACAATTACTGCAATATTACCCTAGGAGATAGTTTAAACATTAATATGTGACAAGCAATCATCTGTAGTGGACTAACTAAATATTATGCTGACCCATTTGATAATTAGGGTTGCCTATTGTGTGAAATGTACACAGGAGTCTCTCTCCATGGTGGGAGGCTATTTAGAATAGTGGGTAAACATTATGCAAAAATGATTGAGGTAAGCTGCATATGCTTATCAGAATTCTAAATCTAGGTGAACTTCTCAATAACATTAAAATTGGAAAGTGAAAAAAATTAGCAGAGGATCAAGGACAAACCCTAAGTACATATTATCAGGAAGAAATGCAAGAAGTGAAAAGAGCTAGACAACAAAAATAAGGTAGACCTGTATTCAAATCCCTGCCACACAGTAGCTATGTGCATGTCACTGAGCACCTCTGAGCCACAGATTCATCTATGAAGAGATAGTAACACCAGGCTCACATGGCTATTTTAAGAATTAAATAGGACAATAGACTGCATAGTAGATCCAACATAAACATACTCACACCCATCCCCAAAGCATCTTCAGCACTCCCCACTGACAGTTGATGTGACCCTGCATGTGAAAGCTAAAAGAACTGAGAGATGGCAATTACCTGCAATTTAATCACCAAAAGGAGCTTGACAAGTACCTGCTACATTCCTAACATTGTGCAGAATCCCATGAGCTATAGCCAAAAAATGCTAGATAGAATCACACATAATTGCAATATTTGACCATTTTAATGGCTAAACCAGTAGTGTTGTGAGGCTCAATCTATGCTATGAGGCCGTGCACCATTTCACATCATCTGATCCTGAGACATAACTGATGCATAGGAAAATAATAACAGCCTCCAAATGTTAACCAAATGCTAAGTTAAATATAACACAAAATACGCGATATGAGAAGGGAGCTGATTGCTCTCGAGGCACCGACTGTGCTATTTCTCTTTTGGCTGAGCAACTGACAGAGATCACCTGACTTTCTGAGCTGCTTTTTACAACATAACTTCCTGTTAGCCTCCTCCTCTTGCTCCACTGCCTTACTTCCCTGACTATGGGTATGAGGTCAGTAGATCATTCAGTTCCCACTGTAGAATCAACTGGCACATGAAGCCTGCTGAGGAGGCCCATTGTTTCAAGCAGAAGAGATTAGCACAGCTGAGGAGAAGTGGAGATGAGACCTTGACCCTTGAGATTCTGTGAGCCTCCTTACCCTTGTCAAATGGAGAAGCCTATCTATGCTCCTTAGAAGATTAAGATCATTCAAGTTTCTCACTCATGTACTTCCTCATATTCTTCTTCCTTGAAGGAAGCAGGTAACAGTCTGGCTTACCCTTACACGGAAAGGAAGTCTTACTTCCAGAAATCTCCAGTTCTACATTTATTTAACAATATTCATGCAACATTTACTGCTGTGGCATCAATGTAGTTTGTTCCTGAAAAGTTCATTTGCTCCAAGCTTACGAGGTTATAAAATCTGGAGGGACCCTTAAGAGATGGAGCTTGGTTTGAGATTTAGTTAGGTGGATGTTGCTCTTTGTAGGAACTGATATGGTACTCAGAAACCCAAGTTAATTCTGAAAAGAGGGCTATTATAAAAAGCCTAGCCCCACATGTATTGACTCTGGCTTCTTACCTTGCCAAGTGAACTCTGCCTCTTGCATGTGCTCCCCCACAATGGCATCTGCCATTAGGCTGAACACATGGAGCAACCTAATTTTAGACATTCAATTTCCAAAACTATGAGCTAAAGCAACATTTTTTCTGATAGGCCTGCCTCAGGTATTTTGTGTAAGTGGCAGAAAATGAATTGGTGCGCTCATCATATGCTAGGTACTACTCAAGGTACTATATAGATATTAAATCATTATCATCTTAACAACAGACTTAAGTGTTATTATTTAGCCCATTAGGTAGATGAGAAACCTGAAGCAGAATAAGATGAAGTAACTCACACACAGTCACAGAGCCATCAAACAGAAGGGTTGGGATTTGAACAGGCAGCCTGCCTCCAGAGCGAATTTCCAGAGCTAGAACAGCTTGTCTCTTGAAGAAAGGCTTTTCTAAAGTGTGGGGTGGTGTGAAGGCCAGCAGCCATTCTCATAAATACAGCCACCTTTCACCAGGTCGTAAACTGAGGTATGTGAACAACTTGTCTAAAACATCTCTTCCTTGTCTTTCTAAGTCAAAGTTCACACTCTGCTCCTTCTTAGGATGCACTGGGAGCCCTAAACCTCCATCATACATAGAACATTATCATGTTTAAAACTAAATAAAGTTTAAATATTTCTGTCCCCTGAACGTGAAGTATACAGTAGAACCAAGAAAGCTTCCAGAGGAAATTTATAAATTTCTTTTTCAAATTATCTTTTTTTTCCTAATCTTTCCACTCTGACATGCTTGTCACTGAATATGGGAAGGAAAAAATAAAGGAACAATCTTGAAATTCTTTTACTTCTACTTTGCTTCCTTTTCTTTCAAGCCTACCCACCACTAGACACACCCATGACAGTTTCCATATGTCTTCTTCCCTGAACTCTATATCTTCTTCACTATCTTCCCACATCTAGCATGAGACTCATGGAATACTATTCCAATCCTCTCAGAAGAGTCCACACATAGTTTAATATTCTTCTGTTACCACCTTAAAAGACTCAATTTTGTGACAAGGGGTCCTATATTTTCATCCTGAACTAGGTCCCATAATTAAATATTTGGTTCTGCTTGCTTCTCCCCATCTAGACCCAATTTAAATATGATTATTTATTGCCAGATTGTATTTACTGATGTCAACAATAATTTGGCATGTGTCTAATAGCTCTCCAGTAACTCTAGAATAAAATCCAAACTCCCCCAACAAGGCCTTCAATGTCCTCTGTGACTTGGTCTCTAAATTTTTGCACAAATGCTACCCATTCCAGAATCAGGAATGGATTTACCAGTAACTGGCTTCATGAAAGGGGGTAATAGCACACACTTCAGAGTCTAATAGACCCTACTTAGGGCTCTGGTTTTATACTATTTAGCTGTATGGATTTTGGCTAATTCCTTAACCTCTCAGAACCTCAGTTTCCTTGTTTGTAAAAAAAAAAAAAATGATAGCAACAGTGTCCATGTCAGGAATATAGCTCAGTGGAGCAATGCAAATCTTGGTAAAAAAAGAAAAAAAAAATTAAACTGGTCAATGCAAATAAATCTGTAAGCACAGTGTCTGCTTCCTAGCAGAGGTTCAATAAATACTCATTATTTGTACTTTAGTTATAATTGTTGCAGAGCTGTTATTCTAGAAGACACCATGCATTTATTATGTTCTAATTGGCCACATTGCTGCTAGCTGGATTCAAGTACTTTACAATCACCTGTCAACTCCCTCTACTTTTCTTTCAAGTACATTTCAACTATGCTTCTCTGGCTTTAGATGATCATAATTTGTGGGCTGTTGAGCTATATTCATCACCTCTATCTTTTCTCAATTTGTTAGTGTTAGAACACCCCAATGACAACAGAAAATACAAAGGCACACATGAAAAGGAAACAGCACATTTGCCAACTAGGGCTTCTAAGAGTAACAACTCTGGCAATCTGCATTCAGGCTTTGAGCTCCTGTCCTTCCCAATACTGTGGCTAGTCATCTGCTTGTTATATCTCATGGTGCAACCAGGCGAGACCGTGGTGGACCAAGACAGATATGCAGACATTTTACATGCATTTGGATCAAACTTTTGTGTAAAATGCCTCTGATAATCTGAATTATATTGGATCAACTACAGGTTTGCAACAGTGTTTCACCCTAATGTACTAAAGTAATTCACAACATAGAGAAGTGACTCATGCTACATAATGAGTAAGAACCGCAATTAGGATTTTTGCATGGGTCCTGTACCACATCCCAGTGATAATGTATGCCTTGGCAGAATCTCTCTTTGCTCTAGTTTGAATATGGCTTGCCCTGTCCCCCAATTTGTACAAAAGCTTAATTCACAAAATTATACTTTAATAGTATTAGGAGCATGAAAACTTAATCTGAACACATGTTAACAGTAGACCTTTAGGAAGTGGTTAAGATTAAAGCCATCAGAATGGAGCCCCATCATTGAATTATTGATGTCTTCATAGGAGGAGGAAAAGAGACCAGGACTAGAACACGTATGTGTTCCTTGTCTCTCACCATGTGATACCCTTCTGTTGTGGGCCTCTACCAGCAAGATCAATGGTATAAGAGGCTCCTAGACCTTGCAACTAAAGAGCCATGAGCCAAAATAAATATATTTTTAAATAAAATAGCTTGTATATGGTGTAGCTGTATACTAATGAACAGACTAATACATTCTTTATTCCTTCCCTTGCATTTATAAAGAAGCTTTGGACTTCTCTTAGAATATGAGCTCTTTACTCAGATGTACATTAAAATAACTATGAAACTTCTGGAACATAACAGTATTGGGGCACACTCAAGACTGATTAGTAAAGTCAGCCCCTAGGATTGTAAGAGCAGCATATGGCACATGTATTTTTAATGTGCAGTAATAACAGAGACTACTTTAAAAGATGAGAATAGCGGCCCCTTCCTTAGTTGACTTTCCTAATCTTCACATTCTCTCTTGCATGAATGTCTGAAATGACAACTGTTACTTAAGATGTAAAGTTCAAAAGGCCCCAGAATGACCCTGTTCATTTTCCTGCAACCCCTACTCATATACTCTCTGCTGTAGTGACATTTGGTATTTTTAACAATCTATACAGGTACCATGTACTGATCTCAATTATAATTTCCATAACATCCTCTAAGACCTGGCCTGCAAAGTGCTACCTTCACTGCAAAGATTTTACTTGTCCCTCAACTCCCTTCTGGTGAAACTGATC
>PVKA01044592.1:0-16070 GCA_004027165.1 Ctenomys sociabilis | reverse complement strand
TTTTTTTTTTTTTTTTTTTTTTTTTTTTTTTTTTTTTTTGTCTTTTTGAGACAGGGTCTCACTATGCAGTTCAGGATGGCCTTAAGCTCACTTTGTAGCTCAGGCTGGTCTCGAACTCACAACAATCCTCCTGCCTCAGCCTCCCGAGTGCTGGGATTACAGGCATGTGCCACCACACCCGGCTATTATTTCTTTTTTTACTTCAGAAATTATTTCTGATCTGATTTCCTCTATGCCTTTCTGCAGTTGTTTCTTTACTTCAGACACTATTATTTCAGGGATTTCAGGTGTGTGCTCTCCGATTTCTTTTATATTTATTGCTTCCTGCATTTGTTTTGGGTGGAATTGGGACCTGAAAATGCATTTTTCTCCTTCTCTTTGTCTTTTTGTGTAGCGCTGTCTTCTGACCTTTGATATAGAGAGCTTTGGTAGAGTTCTTACCTTAGCACCAGGTCCGAATCCACCAAGTTCAAACTTGTCCGAGTGGATGTGGCTTGGTCTGGCTGCTGTGCCCCACTTCTCGCTGCAGCCCTTGGAAGTGCATCTGCTGTGCCACTCTGGGACGATGTTCTGCTCCTGGCTCAGCTGGGTGGGTCTTGCTTCTAGTCGCTCTGCAGGGAGTTCTGCCACAGGGTTCCACACTGGGCCTGTCTGATGGAGGAAGTTCCACTCACACGCCAGGCTGGGCACAGGCTGCCCCACTCCTACATGATCTTTTTGGTGATTTGAGTCATTCTATCTTATTAGGATCATTGCATCTATGTTGATTAATGAGAATGGCCTTTAGTTCTCTTTTTTGGTTGGGTCCTTTTCTGGTTTATAAATGAGGGTAATGTTTACTTCCAGGAACAACCATGGGAGTTTCCCTTTTGATTTCGTTATAGAGTTTAAGGAGTTTGGCATTAGATCTTTCCTAAAGTTCTTATAGAATTTGGCAGTGAACCTGTCAGGACCTGAGATCTTCTTTGGTAGTTTTTATACTATTTCTTCAATTTAATTGGCTGTATTTAATTATTTAAGAATTTTATAGCTTATTATTTCAGACTTGGATATATATACTAAAATTTCCATTTTATCAAAGGAAAGGCTCTCGAAAGAGTTACTGATCATTATGGAGATTTTGGCAGGATCAATTGTGACCTCACCACTTCATTTTTAATTACGTAATTTGTTATTTTCCTTTCCTTATTTTGGTAAGATTGGCCAAGGGTTTGTCTATTTTGTTTAATCTTTAAAAAAACAACTCTTTGATTCACTCATTTTTTCTATTTATTTTTGAGACTCAATTTCATTACTTTCTTTTATTAGCAGAATATATTTATAGGGGGAAAGAAAGCAGTTGTCTGACAGAGAAACAGGAGACAGGCCCCAAGTGGGTGGTCCCTGGGAAGCTGCTTCTTTTGGGGACTTTTATGGAGTAAAACAATGTAGTGAGATAAGTCTAAGGTGGTAGAGTAATACATGGGAACTCACTTAAGTGGGTATAGGGTGGGACAAAACTATGGTTAACCAATGAGATTACAAACACCATTGTTCAGCTAAAATTGATTAAATCAGAATCAAATGGGGAAGTGAGTCATGTAGTAAGTGGGCATGAGTATAGAACAAGGCCTCTTCCTATTAGGGGCTGGGTTAGTGCTTCATTTGGGCTCTTTAAAAGTGATTAATACTTATTTAGAATATCAATCACTGATTCCCATCCCTAGGGAAGTATGTGGCTGTATTTGTTCACTCTTTTGTCTTGAGGTCTGGCCCACAGCAGAGAGGGTCTCTCTCTTCCACAGTTGCAAAGTCACCTGTCTTCCACATTGTCTCCTTGAGCACCTAACCTTATCTGACTGTCTATAATATTTTTATCTAATTTAGTTGCCTACAACATTCTCTCTCTGAAGAAGTAACCCAAACTGCCATGAGAGAACCATGGGTGATGACCACTCTAGCTTCTTCAGGCTGAAAGAGGTCATAGTTGTTCACTGGCAATCAGAGATACTCTCCAGAGCTTCTATCTACTAGAAGCATTTTTATCTTGAGTAGGTGAAACAGCTTTAAGTCTAGAGGAGACAAAGCCAAAGAAACAATTAAACATGCATTGGCTAAATAATAACAAGAAAAGGATAATTATGAATACAGTCAAAAATGATTTTCACCAAGTATACAGTAATGACTTCCCATAAAAATGATAAAGATAAGGTCCTGGAGACCTCAGCATTTTACATAACATTGATTTGATATCTAATATTTGGAACATCTATGGAGACATTAGCAGAAGGATCTGGAATGTAATAACCTTTTAAAACTTATAAAAACACTAGCTAGAACTTTTTGTAGGTCCATTAGCAGGATCTCTTAAATGTGAGGTCTAATCCCTTTCTTTTTTAATCTTGCCAGGCCACTGGGTATTATCTCAAATAAACTGGCCTACTCTTAGTACTGGGGGCACACGAATTACAGGACCTATGGAAACCCACTGAATACTTCCCAGTTGGTAAGTGAGGACGCTGGCTGGGTAACTATTGACACAACTGCACGAACATCTGTTAGAATTTTAGCAGGCTTTTTTTCTTGTATTGGCAGTTAACATGGGCTCCCTTGGGCTGAGAGGCAAACATCCACGATTTATAAGTCTGCCTTTTTACTATGAAACACTTTCTGAAAATTTCTAACAACTGAGACAAATTCTTCCTGCAAACCCTTTAACTTCTGTAGCTTATGTCAGATATCTGGGACCCACTGAACAAGACACAACTTTTTAGTTTTAAAGCTTCCTGCACACAGCCCTGCCCAAGGAATGTGATGGCGGCTTCCCCTGTAGTGGATTCCCTGATGTGTGATTAGACTGGTAGAGGACGCATGGTTGATGACAATCGTCCCTGACCAAAGAAGGTGAAGACAGCTTCCCTCGTACTGAGGCAGGAAACCCAGAGAAGACTCAGTTCACCTGGGCTATATGAGGTGGATAGTTCGTTAAGGCCTTAATATATGTCTCCATAGACAGAATCTGATGGATCCCAGTAAAAGGAATCTTAATCTAGCATATTTGCTGTAGATTTTACCTGCATGATTGCCTAGATTTTATTGTCTTCTAGGAAAGAACAAATTTTTCTGAGAGATTAGAATATATATAATCAAAGCATGAGCATTTGAGCTAACAAGTAAATTTATAAACCTTTTGAGGCATAGCAGTTGTAACCCAATGGCTTTTAGATCCCTTTATTCATGGAATTTGGCAGTATGCTGTAAGTCCCTCTAGCTTTAGTTAAAAGAGGTCATGCCTGTATTAACTATCAGCATGAAATGCCCGAGTCACAACAGAAACCAACCAGGCTAACTTAATGCACTCATCATGAAATATATAGCATTCATATTAAACCAATGTCTCATTCAGTGTCTCAGATATAGCTCCCATTGTAAGCAAGGGGCACTGCTGAGGGATTTCTCCTTTTAACACTGTAGCTCTGAGTTTTATGTCACAAATACAAGGCCTGGCTCTATCTGTAGACCCAAAGCTATTGAATACTGTGTAACCAGTGTCTAAATTTTTTTTACATTGACAGGATTTTATCTGTCTTTGGGAACATGTTTTAACTAGTGAAATACATGAACAATATATATTGGTAAAAAGTCAGTCTCAGCATGATTTTGATTAATAAGCAACCTGATATATATTGCAGTATCTCAGTTGCCTTTTCCTATTTTTTTGGTGCAGGGTCTCACTATGCATGCAGCCCACATTGCTGGGATGACAGGCGCGCGCCACCGCGCCCGGATTGCATTGCCGGCTCAGCGCACCCGAAGGCGGGGCCGACGCGGCTGGGAGAACCAAAGATCGAACACTGGTCCCTGCGCTTACCTAAGCAAGCGCTTAGTCCGCTGAGCTATACCGCCGGCCCTGCAGTATCTCAGTTGCAGCTAAAGCAAGATGTCTTCTAAAGTCTGTTTCTATTGAGGTAGATGACTGGAAGCCAAATGGATGCATGTTCCCCAACTCCACCAAAGACACACCAACACTGATTTGGCAAACAATGGCTAAACCAACAGTATACTCTGGATTCCTCGTTTTGGTCCACAACCATTTCCAAACATAGCAGTCACACACCAGGCCACGGAACCACCATTCTCTCAGGGCAAGCTGCAGGCCCGGCAGTGGACAGGATGAGTTCCAAGGCCCAGCAGTGGGCAGGATGAGTTCCAAAGTCAGCCCCCATAAGGCAGGCTCACATCACAGACACAAAGACCCACAATCTTCATGCAATTGTACTAATTTCTTCTTCACAGTAAAAACATCAGGGATTCCCAGAGAAATGGAAGGAACATCATTCGGCTGCCAGGCCACTGTGTGGTGGTGCTGGTCACAGTAAATGACAGCCTGGGCCAACAGGAGCACTTACTCTGGCAAAGCCTGGTGAGCCAGAGTTCATGCTAAAGCAGTGCACAGTGGAGCAGGGCCTCCTCCTCTTCCTAGGAGAGCTGGCCCAGCAAGGATAGTGACAGAGGCCTCAACAAAGGCCTAGTCTAATGGTCAGGTCAGCTCAGGGGTGACAAGTGTCCTCACAGAGGTCTGTGCATGGTCCCAGAGAACTGAAGGGGACACTCCAGTGGCAGAGTGGTGGCAGTGTACCAGGTCAGAATGTGCACAGTAACTGGCAGCCCAAGTTCACAAGTGCCCACAGGGCAGTGGTTTCTCGCTTATTTTAGGAAATATCCAGAATTACAACTGACCAGGGAGTTCTTAAATATCAGTCAAACAAGGTAGTTTTTAAAATGAAAGAAAATATTGCAACATGAATGAAGGAATATGTTAACTTGCTCTTCGATCCAGACACAACCTCTTCCTTACTTCTTCTTCCTCTTGTCCTGAACACACCGTGGGCAGAACCACTTTCCTTTTGGTTTCATGGTGAGGTCCACACAGGCAAAGTGAAACTACTCGATTGGACAATCTGGATTGTCACAGCCAATCATCTCCCTATAGGACACCTGGTGGCACAGGCAGTATGTGGGCTCGTTGGGGTCCACAGGCATGTCGAGCACATCCAAAGGGTGCACAGACAAAATGGTATCAGTGAACTCAGACCCTCCTTTATACTTCTTCTTCTTTGGGGTGTCTTCTTCTGATGTCCTCTGACCTCGGCCACGAGAGCCTCTTTTATCTTTCTGACCCCGACCTTTTTTCAACCCCCGGCCTCCAGAGCTTTCAAAGTCACTGCCGTCCATCTTGTCCTTCAGGTCTGCCTCAAAACGAGCTAGGTCTGCAACAAGCCTCTGGATGTGCTTATCCACCATCTCATAGGTCTGCATGGCCAGCTGCACCTTGTCATCACTGTACTCCTTGAACTTGCTGTAGGCACTCTGGATCTTCTGCAGGTGCTCCACACGCTGGTCAGGGGACAGAGTCTTCACAGTGGAAATGTACTCTGCTGCCAGCATGTCAATCTCTGCTTTCTTATCTGGAAAGTGCAAGGTCCTGGGTTTAATCCCTGATACCACCAAAAAAAAAGGGGGGTGTGGGAGATGGCTCAGTAGAATAAGCGCTTCCCCGGCAAGGTCAAGGGCCTGAGTTCAATTTTCTGTCCTCTGATCCAGCTCTCGCATCAGCTGGAAGTTCCTCTGAAGTTCACAGGGAAGGTTTTCAATGCTGTCCAGATAGTGCTCCAAGTACATGGCAGTCGCCATCTTCGCCGGCCGCGCTCCGGCCAGAGCTAGATTTAAAAGTCCTATTTTACACAAAACCACTAAGAGGTTTACTAATGTTAACTCTCTCTAGTCTAAAGTCAAACAAGGAATACAGCAAATTTAGCAACTAATTCAAATGCAACATATAGAAATACAAAACAGTCATAAAATGTCCCATTAGAGAAATACCATGCTCTTGTAACATTTACATATTTTAACTTAGATTTACCACCACATCTTGACTAACATTTTAACAAAACCATATAAGACACAAAACATAAGCAATTGCAAGCAATTTTAAGTGAACTACATGAGACAAAACATGAAAAACTATGAACAATGGGACAAGACATATCAAAATCTGTAGCATAAGAATTTGTTACCTACGGCTGGGGAGATAGCTCAGTAGCATAAGTGCTTGGTGAGTGCAAGGTCCTGAGTTCAATCCCTAGTACCACCAAAAAAAAAAAAAAAAAAAAAAAAGAAATGTTACCTAAGCAAGTCCCAATCCAGAATCTCTGAAAGAACAAGCAAACTCATACCTCCATCCACTGAGCTGGGAGGTTGACCTCCAAATGATACAAGGAACTCCAAATGATAGAGGAGAAAAAATGAAGCTCCCAACCTGAAAGTTACCTGGGATGAGTTCATGAATTTTAGGACCAGCAGAGGTTATGAGCAGAATATATTTATTGAGGAAAAGAAAGCTCCTGTCTGAGAGAGGGACAGGAGGGGGGTCCCGAGCGGGTGGCCCCCAATTTCATTAATTTCTGTTTTGATTTTTATAATTTCCTTTTTCAAACTAGTATTAAATTTGGATTTTTCTTATTTTTCTAGGACTTTGCGGTGTGTTATTATGTTATTTATTTTAGCTCTCTTCCTTTGTGTTTCGTAGGCATTCACCAATATTCTAAACTCTTACGTTGCTTTCATTATGTACCATACATTCTAGTATGTTATGCTGGCAGTATCATTTGGTGGTAGGAAATATCTAACTCTCTGCTTGATTACAGCTGTGATTCACTCATTATTCAAGAGGGGATTGTGTAATTTCCATGTGTTTGCATAGTTTCTGTGGTTTCCTTTGCCTTTGATTTCAAATTTCATTGCCCTTTGACCTGATGTGTTTAACTGTGTTTTGGGGCTAGTATGTGGTCTATTTTGGAGGAAGTTCCATGTGCTACTGAAACAAATGTGTGTTTTGTTGTCATTGGATACAATACTCTGTAGAAATCTATTGAGTTCATTTATTTGCAAATTTGGTTCAACTCTGACGTTTCTGTTTTGTGTCTAGAACTTTGATTTGTGACTGAAGGGTTGAGATCCCTCTTTATACTTATGTTGGTATTTATCTGCTTTTATATGTTCATTAGTCTTTGTTTTATGAACATGTTGGTATTTGGTGTATATATATTTATAATTTTTGTGTCTTCCTTTTGAATTATTCCTTTTACAATATGTGGTAACCTTTTTTGTATCTTCTAAATCATTTTGACTTAAATCCACTTTTAATCTGATTAAGATAGCTATTTCTTCTTTTTTATGTATTTGTGTTGCAGGGAATACTGTTTTCTATCCTTTGGCTTTTAATGTAAGCTTCTTTTTTAATTAAATGTGATTCTTGCATCCTTCATATTGTTAGGTTTTATTTCTTAACCTGTCCTGCCAATCTGTGTCTTTTGATTGGGGAATTAAGACCATTTACATAAAGGGCTATAACTGAGAGCTATTGGCTTATTTTTTGTCATTGCATTATTTTTCTGCTTCAAACTTTCTCATTGCTTTAACTTTTAGTTGGCTATTCATCCTCCCCATCATTCCTTTTTATTTACTGGCATTAATTGTTTCAACTTCTCTTTCTAGAAGACCCTTAAGAAACTTTCATAATGCTGGCTTGGTTGTCATGAATTTCCTAAGGTATTCCTTGTCACCGGAAGACCTTATTTCTTCATCAACTTTGAAGGAAAGCTTTGCAGGACACAGAGGTCAGGTTGGACATTGTTATGTTTGGGGGCTTAAAACCCTTCATGCTGAGCCCTGCTCACCTTTATGAGTTCAGTTGAGAAATATGCTATAATTCTAATGGGTTTTCCTTTATGTGTTGTTTCTCTAACAGCTTTTAAGATTTTTTTCTACAATAGCCTACTGGTACTTCGTATAATATGGCTAGAAAGGTTCTCTTTCGGTCATAGCTATTTGCAATTCCATGTGCCTCACTTATCTATATTTATTTCTTTCTCTGTATTTGGAAAGTTTTCCGCCATTATTTCTGTGAAGAGATTTGTTACGCCATTTGTGTTGTCTTCTGATTTTTCATTTATTCCAATTATTCTGAAATTTTCCATGTTTCATCTAGCAATTTTTGGACCAATTTTCATATGCTCTTGTTGCTTTTAAGGTGTCTTTTAATAGTTGGGTTTTGAAGGCAACTTGGTCCCATAGTTCTGAAATTTTCCCTCACATTCATCTTTTCTGCTATAGTATTTAACCTCCAAGATTAATGATTGAAACCGTTTTGTAGACTAATTCTCTCCTAAACTGTTGTTCATATTTTTAGCATTTTACTTAGCTCCTGTAGCTTTTTAAAAAATTAAAATCTTTTATTTTTAGTTGTTCACTTGGTACAGGGTCTCACTATGTAGCTCAGATTTGTAGTAATCCTTCTGTCTCTGCCTTTCCAAGGCTGGGATTACAGGCATACACCACCATGTCTGGTTTCAGTGAACGGTTTGGTGTGGGATACTAGCACGGCATGCAGTGCAAGTAATCGAACTTGGCTCCTTGCGCTTACAAAGCAGGCACTTAGAGTGCTAAGCTATCTCCCCAGCCCTCCTCTAGCTTTTTATTTGTGTCTTCTGAAAGGTCCTAGATCATTTTGGTTATTATTTTCATTACCTGTTTAGTTATGTCTTCGGCAGTCCCACTGACAGTCTTGTTTTGTTCTGAGGATTGTGCGTGCTTATAGTACAAAGACTTTGCAGATATCTCTTTAATTGATTTTCAGTGATGTATTTTGGGTGTGGCTAACTGCAGTCCTTTGCTTTAGCCACAAAATGCAACCACTTTGGTTAATTTGAGAGGGGTGGTGCAATATAGTTAGCCCCACACTGAGTTCTATGGAAGTGTACTCTAGTATTGTTAGTGTCACAGAGGAAATCTGACCACTGGCATATAGAGAACTAGTTATGGGACCTTGTTAATAATTAAGTAAATCAGTTATAGTAGTATCACCCTAGAAAAATTAGGTAGTAATATAGAAAAAGAACTAGTTATGTACCACTTTTAGCCCTAGAAAAGAAATTCACAACTGTGGTATAAACATTAAGAAAACCAAGATATTGACTTACAGCTAATTTGTATTAAGTATGATAGCTTATCTCCACCAGTGGTAGAACATAATTCAACAGAGATGACCAGATAAAAACATGTAAGATTGGTCTAAAGAAAGTAAAACAATAACAAAGAAGTTATAAGAAATTCAAAAGGGGGAAAAACAACAGAGGGGGAGGAAATTAAGCATTAACTGCTCCTTTCAAAAGACCAGCAGAAACTGACAATGCAATTATCCAAACTAGGGGCTGGGGAGATGGCTCAGTGGAATAAACACTTCTCTAGCAATTATCCAAACTATTCTGCGTATATACCTAAATGCATCCTTTTCCCTTCTTTCATTTCTCCTTTTCCTCATCCCAGCTTTCTTTCCCATGGAACAGTTTCTTTCCCTTTCACAGTATCTATTGTACCTTCTATATTTTAATTATTCTTTCAGATTCTCACACTAGCAAGGTAATACAATGTTTGCACATGGGGAACGGATTTATTTCACTTACCACTATAATCTCTAGCTGCATCTATTTATCTAAAAAGCCTCAAGTTTATCTTTTTAATGTCCAAATAATACTCCATTATGTAAAAATGCCATATCTTTTTTATTCGTTCCTCAGTTGATGGGCATTTGGGTTGTTTCCAACATTTAGCTATGACAAATTGTGCTGTGTAAATGTGGATGGACATATATCGCTGTGGTATGATGATTTCAGTTCTGTTGGGGAAATACCTAGGATGGGAATAGCTGGCTTGAATGGGACCTCCAATCCTAGCTTTCTGAGGAATCTCCATACTGATTTCCATAATGGTTGTACCAGCCTGCACTCCCATGAGCAGTGGAGAAGGGTTCCTTTATCCCTATCGCCTCTTCAGTATTTGTTATCGGTTGGCTTCTTCATGATAGAATTCCTTCTGGCATAAGATGGCAACTCAACATTGTTTTAATTTGCATCTCTTGAATGACCAATGTTTTTGGACATTTTTTCACTTGTGACTCTTCATTTGTGAAGTGTATATTCATCTCAGATGCGCATTTTTGGATTGGATCTTCAAATTTTGGAGGCCTAATTTTTTTAAATTCTTTTATTTTTTTTTTAAATCATTTATTAGGGCCAGAGAGATAGCTCAGAGGCATAAGCACAGACCTGGCAAGCGCAAGGATCTGAGTTCAATCTCCGGTCCCACATGCTGTTTGGTCTCAGCCCCAGATACAAGTGCTCACCATGCAGCCCCCGTAGCAGGCATGGCCATGCACTCCTGTAATCCCAGCACTTGAGAGGTTGAGCCAGGAGGATTTCTGTGAGTTTGAAAACAGCCTGGAGTCTACAAAAGTGAGCACACAGCCAACCTGAACTGTCTCAAAGACCCTGTCTCCAAAAAAAATTTTTTTATTTATTTACTTATGTATTTATCTATTTGATATTAGGTCTCTATGCAGCTCAGATTCATAGTGATCCTCCTGTCTCAGCCTCCCCATGTCTGGGATTACAGGGGTTCACCACCACACCCAGTCTGAGTGGCTGGTTTGGTGCAGGGCTGTTTGGGCATGAGGTACCAGGGATCTAAAGTGGGTCCTTGCACTTGCCAAGCAGGCACTTAGACCACAGAGCTATCTCCCTGGCCCCTTTCAAAATTCTTTATATGGTCTAGATGAGTCCTTCGTCTGAAGCATAGTCTGCTATAATTGCGTCCCAACTTGTGGGTTTTCTTTTACTCTATTGGTGATTTCTTTTGCTGTGCAGAAACTTTTCAAAAAGATTAGATTCCAATTGTTGATTCTTTGAAGTATTTCCTGTGCAGTTGGATATTTGTTCATGAACTCCTTATCTACTCCCATGTCCTTAAGGTTTCTACCTACTTTCTCTTCCAGAAGATTTAGTGTTTCAGTTTTAATATTTAAATCTTTGATCCATTTTGACTGTAGTTTTGTACATGGTAATAAACATGGGTCTTTTTATTTTTCATTTACTTATTTATTTTCTGTGTTTTAGGGAAGGGTCTACAGGGTGTTCAGAGCCTCACTACTAGAAGTGATTCTGCTCTTTCCAGCGTCCCAAGTGCTGGAATTACAGGTGTGTGCCACTACGCTCAGTCTTAATCACCATCTCAGAATGCCTTGGGGGTGGGGCCAGCATGGCAGGGGTGGAGGGTAGTGTCTATTTTTTAAATATATTTGGTTGTTACTCGGTCTCACTATGCAGCTCAGACTCATAGTGATTCTCCTGTTTCAACCTCCCCAGTGCTGAGATTATAGGCACAGACTGCTACACCTGGACGCTATGGCCTGCTCAGCCCGCCCTGCAGGTGGGGCTGGTGCAGCATGCGGTCCCAGGGACTGAACCACAGTCCCTACGCTTGCCTAAGCTTGCCTAAGCAGGTGCTTTGGGCCACTGAGCTGTCCACTGGCCCGGTAAGGCTCAATGTCTAACCTTTGGCATGTGGAAAATCAGGTTTTCCAAGACCATTTATAAAAGAGGCTCTCTTTCTTCCAATGAGCATTTTGGTCACTTTATCAAAAAATAAGGTGGCTGAGTGTGCTTGTATTTGTGTCTACATCTTCTAATCTGTTCCACTGATCCTCAGGTCCATCTTTTTGCCAGTACCATGCTGATATCATCCAAGTGGCTTTGTAGCATAATTTCAAGTCAAGGATTGTGGTGCCTCCTGCTCTTCCTTTGTTAGCCAGGAATGCTTTTGCTGTTCTAGGTGTCTTCTGGTGCCAGATGAATTTTAGTAATATGTTTTGTAGATCTGTGAGGTATGCTAATGGTATTTTAATGGGGATCGCATTGTGTCTGTATAACAATTTTTGGAAGTATAGCCATTTTCACATTATTGTTTCTCTCTATCCTGAAGCAACCAATATCCTTCCACTTTCTGAAGCCATGCTTTTTTTTTTTTTTTTTTTGGCAGAACCGGGTCTTGAACTCAGGCCCTTGTGCTTGCCAGGGAAGCACTTACTCCACTGAGCTATCTCCCCAGCCCCTCCTTCCACTTTCTCAATCTCTTTTTTTTAATCTCTTTTTTTTTTCAGAGTACTATAATTTTCACTGTATAAATCATGTACTTCTTTTGTGAAATTGCTTCTTAAATATTTCATTTTGAGGAATGTTATTGTGAAAGGCATAATTTCCATAATTTCTCTCTCGGTGCATTGGTTGTTTGTGTACAGCAAAGCAACAAGAAAAGTAAATTTACAAACAAAGAAATACTATCCATTCACATTACCATTATGGCTGGGTGCACATATCCTAGAGTAGTTTTACAACTACACTTTAGCAATGATATGAGTCTTGCAAAACAGTTTGTGCATGCTAAGCTGCCTGGGTTTGGACTTGCATTTTCTCAGCCTAACCCACTGCCAATAGTTCCCCCAAGAGCACATCCCATTTCACTTTCTTCTTCTACACTTGTGTGTCAGTGGTGCAAAGGAAACACAAGATTTCAGAGCAGCACCAGGCAGGGCCTGCACCTCAAAGCAGAACAGCAGTGTGTGAGGAATGAATGTGGTTTTGGATTTCTCCTCAGAGGAAAGAGCTTGTCTGAGGCCAGATGCTCCTCCTTGCCTGGTCACTCATGTGTGAAGCAGGCACTTCTGATTCTCAGTGTATCTTTCCTGAGCTCAAGCACAGAAGTAACAACCTTTGTAAACATATCAGTAGCTACGGTACTTGCTATACAGATTGAAGCTAGTACAGGCCTGAGACCAGTGCTTAGAAAATGACGCAAGTGGGACTTTCAGTTCCCTGACAATGTTCACTAAAAGGCAAGCTGAGAACAACTCCAAGCAGAACCACCTGCACAGCTTGTGCATCAAAATTAGCAGGATTTCCCAGGTTCTGCTCTGCACTAGTATAATGTGAAGTTCTTGGAGTGGGGCTTATGGAGGACATTTATAGTATTTCCCAGGCGCCTCCAATGTACATTCAACTACGACAGCAGAACGTGAGGACATCCAGGAGTAATAAGAATACAGACCCCAAAATAGACTTGCATAAGCTTGAGAGATCCCTAGATTTGGATTATTTTCCCTGACTCTTCTATCTCTGGCAAAGTTGTGTTTGTACAATGTTAAGTTCCACAGCATTTCCATGTTATGCATGTCAGTGAAGTATTAGGGCATATTTTGCTAAATTTATCTTTTACACAAACAATAGCTTAGTATTGCTGTCTTTGTGTGTCCCTTGCCTAGCAGAATGCCTTAGTAGGTGCTTAATAAATTCTGAGTGATTAAATAAATAAGAACAGCATACTTATCATGTATAAAAAGCCAAGATTCATGTTCATTCATAGTAAACTACTGAGGTTTATTATAACAAAGGTTTAAAATGAGGCTTTATTTTTACATTTATTACCAATATCTTCAGAGTGTAGACTTTCTTCTCAAATGCTACCCCATCATCTCTGGACCTGAAAATTTTTTTATACCTTCTCTTTCCACCCCTCAATGGAAAAACTATGCTGATCTAAAGTACTAAGAAGGAGATAAACTGGATTAATTAGAAAGAAATTTGCGAATGCCACTTAAGGCATACATATCCAGTACTAAAGTGTCCACACCGCTCAGCAATGTCTAGGGTCATCTACTGGTAGCTTCATGAGGTGTGGCCCTTGACACACACATGGTGATGCCAGGGCCTAGAAAGCCAGTGCCTGGGGCTCCTTCCTCATCGAGATCTCCCTTCCTTCTATCTCTCCCTGCTTAGTGCTTTGAGTAGCTCTCCTAACCCTGAAAAGGCCGTAAGAGCCACCTTGGTGATGAATGTTCTATGGAAGTGTATTTCACAGTAAGTCTTTGTTCACATGCACGGTTAGGATGAAGATTTATCTCCAACTAGTGAAACTTCAGGAAAGATTTAGTGGTTTAGACAATTAATAAGGCCAGAAAGAAAGAAAAAACAAATTCAAGCGTAAGTCCTGATACCAGTGAATACAAGGTCCTGGAAATTGATGGAGATCAGATAGCGAAATGCTGGGGATGCATGCACCAAGTAGCTTGGCACATCTGGTTTGCAAAGAATTGACTGAAGAAATGCCAGGAAAAGAAATGTGAGAACTGCGGGGCCCTGGGAAAGGGCCCTGCTGCTGAAGCTCCGGGTGGTTTTCGTAGCATTTTGTTTTGTTTTATTTTGTTTTAATCTCAAGGAAAAAAAAAAATTGCTGAAATTAAGCTGACTTTAAATAATTTCAATAACTAGTGTGTCCTAACTCTGCACATTCTTTGTCATGTTAACTTCTTTTGATTTCAAAGAACATTGTGAATTTACTAGGCCCAAAATGCATGGTGTTTTTAATTTAAACAGAGGGTTTGCCAAACTTACCCATAAAAGAAATATTTTCATGATCCAGCTCTTTTATCGGCCCCATAGCTTGGGTGTGGTTTTGTTTCCCAGTTCAGCAACCCCCTGTGCTGATGAGAATCCAAACAGATGACTGGGAAACCCGAACACGTCTTCGTGCATCAGATTCTGCCTTCATCTCATGAAAGAGATGCACTACAGGGAATAAGTTGGAGAAAGAGAGGGAGCAATTTTAGTATTATTTGCAAAAAAGAGAGATGGCTTTATCATAAAAATTGCTAACAATAACATCAAAAATCACACCTTTCAATTATTGGGCATTGACTATAATAAATATCACTCTAGGCTGGATAAATAATTCAGTAGATTAAGGCATTTGCAAGCAGGGGTCAGGGGTTCAATCCCAGGCCTGCCATGCTGATCCTGCCCCCCGAGGCACACTAAGACAGCAATTGAGACTGAGTATGGAGGCGCATGCATATAATCTCAGCTCTTGGGAGGCTGTAAATAGGCAAATCACTACAAGTCTGATCTAATAGTGAGACCCTGAACACCCTGTAGACCCTTCCCTAAAATACAAAAAAAAAGGAAATAGAATGTTTGTGAGTCTCCTCTCCTACTATGCCTACTGAGCCAGGGACTAAGAGCAAGAGAATGCGAAGCACAGGTGTTGCAGGTAAGATGCTGAATTTGAAACAAAGTACTCTGCTAAACAAAAGTATGTCTAAGTGGCTTAACACCAATTTTGTCCAAAAGACACATTACTGGGGTATATAATACACATATTTGTTATTTAGACTATTTCTACTGATGAATTATTAATTTGAATTTTATGAGTTTTGATAGTAATGATTATGTAACAGGAAAATAATCACAAAATAAAGTAGAATTTTTAATATTTACTGCATCTTAATTTTCAACATTATCTGTGTTTTTGTGTGCAAACTTTAAAAAATAACGACAGAAATAAATTCCTCTATAAACTGCAATGAAAACACCAAGAGAACTCTACAAAGAAATATTTGCCTCAATTATTACACCTAAGGCACTCTTCACACATGACAACGTCTTGTACTATACACACCAATTGCTTATACTGACAGTATGTGCTTCGTGTTCTTGGCCTTTTTGTATGACATAGTTGACTTCTCAGTGGTCTTGCTGCTCTGTAAGGAGGTTTTAATCATATTATACAATATGTAGCTAACAGGAACTGTCTCAGTCACCTTTCTCCCATTGCTGAGACAAAATAATCGATGTCCAGAAGTAAGGAAGGAAAGGCTTGTTTAGCTCACTGTTCATGGAGGTTTCAGTCTATACTTGGCTGGCTCTGAGGAAGAATGGTGCATGCCGATGGGTGCATGGCTGCAGAAAATAGTAACAGCAACAAGAGCAAAAGAGGAGCAGCCCAAAGAAGCCTCTTTCCCTCCCTTACGTCGTATGCGGGTTAGCCAGCCTAGGGAGAGTATAGCACTCACGCTTATTATTGCAGCATCAGAGCATGAGTCATTCACAAAACCTAAAAAGCCCACCCAACCACATAGGAAATATAAAGTTCATGTGTTGGTATATAAGTCTTGATCTATCTAGGTCTTAACCATCCAGCAGAAAAGTATAAAAATGAAGTATACATCGCGGGGCCATAATATTAAGCTGAGCTGTAAATGGCTATGGTCGACAACTTCTTTGAATAACTCACTATTGTTGTAGAATGCTGGACTGTGTTGGATTGTGGTGTCGAGTTCAAGCACCTAAGTTAGTTGAATGACA
>PVKA01044591.1:0-16071 GCA_004027165.1 Ctenomys sociabilis | reverse complement strand
GGGGAGGATGGAGGCATGGGAGGGGAAAGATAGGGTTGGCTGAATGGTAGATCTCTGTAGCCAAATAAGACAAGATCAATAATGAAAAGTGGTAAAAACCAAGTGACTAACAAGTAGAAAAACTGTCACATAGGTGTAGATATACTAGGTTCCCAATAAGACAGCAAGATCAAGAATGAAAATTGGCAAGATACTAAGCGACTCTTAACAAGTCCACAAGTTGCCATGTACATGGTTATAGATGTACAAGGGCCCCACACAAATTTATAGAGACTGATGTTGTGGCTTCTCCAACCCAGCCAGCCCAGTAAGGTCTGTCTGTATACATCACAATATACATCACATAGGGATGAGGGTGGGGGAGGCAAGTGAGGAGTGATGGCGAGGAGGTACAGGTGAGAGGGGAGTGGGAAGAGTGAGAGTTGAGGGGGAGCACTAGAAGGAGAGAGATATGACTGGGAGGAGACAGAGGAGGATAGGGAGGGGAGGGAGAGAGTTGGCTGCCTGGTAGATCTGTGTAGTCCAATAAGACAGCAAGATCAAAATAAAGTAGTAAGAGCCAAGTGACTGACAAGTAGAAAAACTGCCACATGGGCATAGATATGCTAGGGTCCCACATAAAGTTATAGAAGCTGAAACTGTGGCTTCTCCATCCCAGCCAGCCCATTATGGTCTGTCTGTGTACATCACATATACATCACACAGGGATGAGGGTCGGGGTGCCAAGTGAGGAGTGATGGAATGGGGGAGAAAATGTAATGCTAAATTTCTGTTTGCCTAGTAATACAAGAATATTGTTTATTGGGTGCTATTGTCTCATACTAAGGAGAACTTTATATACTCTATTTCATTTAGTCCTCACAAGACTCCAGTGACTGCTTTTATCTCCACGAGAAAGAAAACTAGGACACACTGACATACACAATATTTACATACCTGTACAAATATATACACATTTTCAACATGCAATCAGCCCCTCCATCTCTGTTTTAAACATAAAGTGGGAGACACAGACAATAACTGTCAGAAAACTGGGAACTGCTATAGTGCATATGCTGATACATTAAGCATTGATCACATGGCTAAAAGACCTTAATGCCTCTGCAATATGCACCATGTTGGTTTACAGTACACATGCTAGTAGTAGAATTTATCTAAATTTACCCTTCTAATTTTGTGCAGATATGCTTTGTTGATGTGTCCACCCTGAATGTGGAAGATAAGGATTGCAAGGTGGGTATTACCTACTCAGAGTAGGAGGGAGTGGGCAAACTGCTGAGAAATGTTATCAGTGAACAAGGAAGGAGAAAGGTGGCAGCATGGGGTGAAAAGATGGAGAGGACTCAGGTTGAAGGCCTCCTCATGAGCCCAGGTTGTGAATTTGTCATTCTGGATATCAAATCTCATTTTAGAAGCCACTTCAGTTGCTTGTGAGGCTAAAATAATTCAAGCATGGAAGATAGCATGTTAGAAATATGTTTTCAAAATAGTCTGTCCAAAATGGTGATGGCTAAAATAATATGGCTCTTGAGACCTTGTGAGCCTCTTCAGAGGGGAGAGGGAATTATGAGAAGAATTTTATGTCATTCTTCGTAGACTAGCATTACAAGGCTACAGAAAGAAAAATGATAAGAGAAGGACATGCCATACATATTTTGAAGTTGTAGCCTATGGGGATGTTTGAAGGAGACTCAAAATACAACTGACTATAAGAATTTTATCTTTGCATTCCATAGTGCTATGCAGGTTGCAGTTCAGACTTCAGTTTTAACCTGCAGACCCTGGAAGATAAAGAGATAATTGTGATCAAGGACACTGAGAAGCAAGAACAGTCTAAGGTAGATTTAGTCGCTTTAACACATAAATACACATCACTAGGGCCCAAAGTTCAAAGATAATGAACGAACTTTCTAATAAGGCCATCCATTTGAATAATATGACATTGTAGAGAAAAAGGAGTACATTTAGTGACAAGGTAAGTTCAACACTCACATACTTAATAATGGCATTCATTAATCACAGAAGATCAGTAAACCATCTTGTCATTTCTACACAGATACTCCAAACAGACTCTTGCTATTGTTATCCTAACAAAATGTGGGTTTATAGGCAACATCCCTCTAAATGTTCTTCCTGGCTTGCAATGAACCTGTGTGTCTTATTTCCCAGAATCTATCAAGGCAACAAGAGGAATATGAAGCTGAAAGTATACATAACCAAGAATTTGAGTGTTGAGTCCTTATCTTGATATCTAAGAGAAGACTCAGGCTGTTAAGAAGCTTTAAGTTAGAGGCAATGTGACTTGGATGCTGTCATATATCATATACATATATACTATATACACATAGTATATAGTATATACTATATATGTATAGTATATATGTATATAGTATATGATATATAACACACACACACACACATATATATATATATATATATATATATATATATATATATATATATATATGTATATTGATTTAGGAAGGGCAGTGTAGCACACAAGAAGTCATCCCTATATTCCTACAAGTCAAGCCAAGTGTTCTGTGTCTAGGATTGCATGTCATAATGTCTGGTACCAAACACTTTCAGAGTAAGGGGTGTGTCCCCTAAGGAAGTAAAACAAGTTATATAACATTCTTCAAAGAGTTTAGGGTTTAACTGGGGATGGCCAATTCCACTTTAGAGTCTTTAAGGGATATATTTTATCTGGTAATTATTGCAAAAAGGAAGCCTATATTTCCTACCCCCAGTGCAGATAACCTTCATTGTAATTTAAACCCATTTGCAAATAGATGGCTTTATGACTTCACATTCCCAGAAATTCAGTGAAAAGGGAGACAATGAAGCAATGTAAGGGGTAAAGGAGGCAACAGTGTTTAGAGATGAATAGAAAATATACCCATAGTGTGTACACATATCCAGTCATGAACATACATAGTCAAAGAGCATTTCATATACAAAATGAAGTAGACATTTGAAAATTAATACAGTTACATACACGTGCCTGTTTACATGTGACACAAACATTGATGCAACAAACTAGGGTACACTATAAATGAAAACTTAATATACAAAGACATAGTCTGATGTAGTGACATGCTCACATGTGGCACAATAAATGCTCATTTATATTCACAGACACAATGCTTAAACCCACTTATACATGCTAACACATTCAAGCCTTGATCAAATCACAATGACTATATAGACTCAGGTACTGACATGTATGCTTATAAATATACATACTTGTGCAAAGCTTTATATTATCATACATAATCATGGTAATATAAATACAAATTTATACAAAGTGATACCTATTCATTAACATCTTTGTATGCATTGATACACATATTGACATAAATGCAATGATATACTCAGTTGTTATTCACATGCATATTCAACTTTCAGAATATACACAATACATATACAACAAACACTGCTAAACCTTGACAAAGCATATATATAGCATAATTTGATTCACAATTTGTTGACATACAGTCATTACACAATCATCTATTCAATCACATTTTGACACATTATATATTAATGAATGTATAAGATAATATCTGAATTTATATACATACATTATCAACATGTTATATAACATTAATGAAGGTGTTATATATGAATTTATACTTAAACACAAACACATGAATACATTTATAGCTGCATGATTCACAGCAGGAAATTTATATCATAAAAATGCTGATTATTTAGACATGACATTCAGAGACACACTGACATACACAATCTTTTGGCATTTACATACCTGTACAAATATACACATATTTTCAACATACACTCAGCCCCTCCATCTCTGTTATAAACATAAAGTGGGAAACGCAGACAACAACTGTCAGAAGACTGGGAACTGCTACAGTGCATATGCTGATACATTAAGCATTGATCACATGGCTAAAGGACCTCGGTGCCTCCATAATATGCACCATGTTGGTCTACAGTAGACATGCACAGTAGGTATGATGTCAGTACATGATAGCATGGTTACACACATGCAGACACACAGAGAGACATATTTTTTCACTAGCAATACACAAACACTGCTATATTGACCTCCACCTATATACACACAACATACATTGACATATTGAGTCAAACACACACTCATCTGGGATCAAAATCACATAGATAACCATGGTTATATTTACATATAGAAATATGGTTACTCTAGGCTTTTGTTTCTGCCCCTTGTGACTGAATATATTAATGGATATAACTGGATTCTACATTGCCATCAAAACTCAAAGATATTTAAATCCCTAATCTGTGCAATTTACAAGATATTTCTTCTAAAGAAAGCAAAGAAGTAGCCTCCCCGAGCCCTTACAGAGAGGTGTTTTTCTTTTTTTAGATGGAAGGATCTGTCTGTCTTTTCAAACAAGCTCCCTTTGATCCCTTAATTGTCCTCAATTGGCTCCTCAATGATCTCCAGAAGTATGCCTTAGGATTTCAACATGCACTCAGCCCCTCAGTCTCTAGTTGTAAACATAAAGTGGGAGACACAGACAACTGTCAGAAAGCTGGGAACTGCTACAGTGTATATGCTGATAAATTGAGCATTGATCGTATGGCGAAAGGACCTCAACGCCTGCGTATAGAATTGACAGCAGCCAAAAATACCAACAATAATCAAAGTTCTTCAAGTCCTGTAGCCAAGTCTTCTAGCACTGAGAGGGAAATTCAATCCCCTGAAGGAGAGAATAGTATGGATGACCTTTCCTACTACGTGAACCGTCTGTCTTCTCTCATAGTCCAGTTGGCCCGCAAAGAGATCAAAGAGAAAATGGAAAATGGAAATAAGTGTCCTCATCATGCACCATATTTGCCTGTTTGTGAGAAAGGAAAAGGCAGTCCCCGTAGTCCTCTTAGTAAGATTGCTTCTGAAATGGCCCATGAAGCAGTGGAATTGACATCTTCAGAAATGCGTGGCACTGCGGAAGAGAGTAATGAGGGTGGTCAGAAAACCTTCTTGTATAGCGAATTATCTAACAAGAGCAAGTGTGGAGACAAACAGCTGTTTCAGAGGGATAGTAAAGAATTTGCTGATTCCATCAGTAAGGGCCTCATGGTTTATGCCAATCAGGTAGCATCTGACATGATGGTCTCCGTTATGAAAACTCTGAAAGTACATAGCACCGGAAAACCTATTCCAGCTTGTGTGGTCCTTAAGAGGGTATTGTTAAATCATACCAAGGAAATCGTGTCTGATCTGATCGATTCGTGTATGAAGAATCTGCACAATATAACAGGTGTTTTGATGACTGATTCAGATTTTGTTTCCGCTGTCAAGAGAAATCTGTTCAATCATGGAAAACAAAATGCTGCAGATATCATGGAGGCCATGTTGAAACGTCTTGTCAATGCACTTCTTGGGGAGAAGAAGGAGACTAAGTCTCAGAGTCTGTCATATGCAACTTTGAAAACTGGATCTCAGGATCCTAAATGTAAGAATCAAAGTCTTGAGTTTTCAGCTATGAAAGCTGAGATGAAAGGCAAAGATAGAGACAAAACGAAGCCAGATCCATGCAAATCATTGACCAGTGCTGAGAAAGTCGGTGAACACATCCTCAAGGAGAGTCTGACCATGTGGAACCAGAAGCAAGGAAATCCATGCCAGATGTCCACCAAACCATGTGCGAGTAAAGATGAGAAAAAAGATCTCAGCCCTTCTACAGATTCACTGGCAAAGGACCTAATTGTGTCTGCCCTTAGGTTGATCCAGTACCATTTGACCCAGCAAGCTAAAGGTAAAGACACACTTGAAGAAGATTGTCCTGGTTCCTCCCAGGGCTGTGTGTCTCAGAGTACCCAGTATGAGAAGTGTAGTGGTGGACAAAGTACCCGAACAGTCTCAATGAAACATCTTGAAACTCGTGGAGCTCCTGGGCCATCTACTTGTCCTAAAGAGACCCAACAGAAACTGGACTTGTCAAGCATTGTTCTTTCACTGATCCAGAAACTGCTGGGTGAGGGCCCCTCCTTCACCTGTGATGAACCATGCGAAGGTGAGAACAGGTGTGCCGAATTCAGAGCAAACAAAGTATCATCCATGGCTAGAAGACCTGACAAATGTGAAGTACAATGTCAGGATAATGTCGAACTGGACTTTATCAGTGGGATGAAGCAAATGAACCGCCAGTTTATAGATAAGTTGGTAGAATCTGTGATGAAGCTATGCATGATCATGGCTAATTACAGCAACAAAGAATCCTTTGCTGAGCTGGAAGAACAAGAAACAAGCTTGACAGGCAATCTCAACGCTGGCAGTTCCAGATATCAGGAGGCCACAATGTCAAAAAACCGAGACTCTTCTGGGCCTGAAGTTATTGTTAACAATCAAAGCTCAACAAGTAACTTGCAAAGGCAGCTGCAGGCTGTCCTGCAATGGATTGCAGCCTCTGAGTTTAATGTGCCCATGCTCTACTTCGTTGGAGATGATGAGGGACAATTGGAAAAGGTAAGAAGTACCCCAAAGAAGAAAGAATGGGTGGAGGGGAGGTCAGTATTCATACATGCATAAATAATCTCATTCTCTTTCTGTCCACTTACATAGACACTACCGCTATATTCCCCATATTACGTGGATGCTAGAGAAATACAACACTTAGCAAAATTATTTTCAGTCCAGAACCCTGAACACAAGCTGTTCTTCCTATTCCCAACCTCATACTTTTTTTTAGAGGAGCAGAGAAATGGTAGTTCCAAACTAGCAATCAACACATACTAACTTAAGGTTCCAACATGTAATGGGAAATATTTAATGAACACAGCTGACTTCAGAGTTTGATTTTGAAGCATGAAAGAAAGTACCTTTGGCTTTTTGATCTGTATCATTAGAGATGTTTCAAGGGAAACAGAAACGCAGATCAGCAGCCTCTGCTTTGTCATTCTTGACAAACTTGAATTGGAGAATCATGGATTGGAAGGTTGGAAAAGAGGCCTGGGTGTGATAGCTCATTTTGTTCAGAGAGTCATTCCTCCAGAAAACATCAGATGATTTAATCTGTTCTCTATACAGCTTCCAGAAGTGTCGGCTAAGGCAGCAGAAAAAGGCTACAGCGTGGGAGATCTCCTTCAAGAAGTCATGAAATTTGCCAAGGAACGACAACTGGATGAAGCCGTAGGGAACATGGCTAAGAAACAACTCTTAGACTGGCTCCTTAGTCACCTGTAATATTAAAACTTCTTCAACTCCCCTTCACCTTATCCCCCTTCTCCCCTCCCCCTGAACAGCATTCCATCTCAGCTAGAGCCACCCCTGATGGTGAACTGCATAGCATTACATCTGACCAGTTGCATTGTGCAAATAAAAGATGCCCTGGCTGAGAAAAAGAAAATGTTGTCATTTTCTCAGTCAAACTTGTCTAGGGCAAGGGAGAGAAATGGGTTCAATTTCCAGAGCTGGTGATACAGTGTTGAATTTGTGTCCAGATTATCACTTAGGTTATTTGCTATAGTAAGCACTCAAAACACAGGAATATAACTCAGATACAAAGTTCCCTTTAGGATTAGGACTGAGTTCCTAGATTTGCTCTATGTTTACAAGGATTCAACTGCAATGGTAGATTTCATTGTAGATCAGATTAGGACAGTAGTTAGCTAGTTCACTATGTGCCTTCATTGCTTGGCTTGAAACCTGCAAGGTGCTAAGGTTTAATAGAACAAGCACAAAAGTTGGTGTTCTTCTGGACTCAACATTCAAAGTTTTGCCTTGTTCTAGTCATATCTGCTCATGTAGTCCTCCAGACTTGGAACCTATTTATTAACTTTAAAATGTAGCTAAAGTTTATTTTTAGACTGTTTAGAGGTTAAAGTGGGAGAATGAAAGGGAAAGTGGTTGGAATAGATAGATCTCGTAGCAAATCAAAATATGTGAAGGTGCTCTCTTGATTTAAAAACTGAAAACAAGAATGTTGGAGTAGGAGACCTAGAAAGACAATTTCTGGAGGAGGTAAGTGGTATATGGGCCAAGTTTGTCAACCCCATCATAATTCTAGGACCTTCTAGAAGTAAAGACAGGGTCATTTAAAGTAGGACATTTCAAATTCTGTTACCTCAATGAAAGCTAAAGTAATTGTAGTGGATAACTAATTAGTGGCTAGCTTGTTACACCCAGCTGAATTGAACTAACACGGCGCTGGGTGTGGAAGGAAAACCTGAGGATTGTTGCCAGAAGTATAGGAGGAAGAACTGGAGAAGCTGTTGAGAGGCCATTAGGAAGCTGTTTGGAGAAGCTGTTGGAGCTATCGAAAGCTGCTGGTTCTCTTGGGCTATTCTGCTGGAGGACCTTGTTGTGCTGGCTTTCCTGATGAACTTGGTGGCTACTGTTGAAGAGCTCAGGAGGAACAGAAGAGAAGGGTTCCTTTTTCCCAATAGCCTTTCTATCATTTGTTATTGGTTGACTTCTTGATCATAGCCATTCTTTCTAAGGTGAGATGGAATCTCAGTGTTGTTTCATTTTGCCTTTCTCAAATGACCAATGATGTTTTGATTCCCGGCATGCTGTGCTGGCCTCACTCCTGGGGTGCACTAAGAGGGTGATTGAGACTGGGTGTGGTGGCACGCACCTGTAATTCCAGTGCTTGGGAGGCTGAAAATAGGAGGATCACTACAAGTCTGATCTGTGTAGTGAGACCCTGTATGTAGACCATGTTCCACTGATGTTGAACATTTTTTCATATTTATGGGCCATTTCTATTTTTATGCACATTTTTGGATTGGATCTTTAAATTTGCGGGCCTGATTTTCTTAATTCTTTCTATGTTCTAGATAGAAGTCCCTTGTCAGAGGCATAGTTAACTTTTTTGCCAAAGTCATGAGTTTTAGGGCCAGCCAAATAACTCAGTGCATTAAAGTGCCTGAAAATAGGCACAGGGGCTGGGAGTTTGATTCCCCAGCCTGCTGTGCTGGCCCCACCACAGGACCCACTGAGATGACAACTAAGGCTGGGCGTAGTGGCGCACGCCTGTAATCCCAGCACTTGGGAGGCTATAAACAGGTGGATCACTACAAGTCTGTTCTAGTAGTGAGACCCTGAATACCCTGTAGACCCTTCCCTAAAAAATACAAAAAGAAAAATATTCACGAGTTTTCTTTTTAGTTTGTGATCACTTTTTTTTTGGTGATCATTTTTGATGTGTAGAAACTTTTTAAATTGTTGAAAAATCAATAGGAAGCTGTTTGGAGAAGCTTTGATGATTCTTTGAAATATTTCCCATACAGTTTGGATTTTGCTCATGATTTCTTTACCTACCCCTATGTCTCCAAGATTTCTATCTACTTTCTCCTCCAGTAGGGCTAATGTTTCTGTTTTATTATTTAAATCTTTGATCCAGTTTGACTTTAGTTTAGGGCATGACAATAGAGCTTGGTATAATTTTAGTCTTTGGCATTTCCAGCACAATTTATTAAAGAGGCTAGGTTTCTTCCAGTGAACATGTTTGGTCCCTTTGTCAAAGATAAGTTTACTAAGTGTGTTTGTAGTTGTGTCTTCATCTTCTAATATGTTCCATTGATCTTTGTGTCTGTTTTTATGCCAGTACCATGCTGATTTTATCACAGTAGGTTTGTAGTACAATTTCAAGTTGCTGATTGTAATGCCTCCTGCTTTTTGTTGTTGTCTAGGACTGATTTTATAATTTAAGGGCTTTCTGGTTCCAGATGAATTTTAGGAATGTTTTCTCTAGATCTGTGAGGTATATTAATGGTATTTTGAGATTGCATTGAATCTGCACAACAATTTTGGAAGTATGGCCATTTTCACAATGTTGGTTCTCCCTATCTATGAACAAGAACTATATTTCCATTTTCTGAAATCCTCTTCAATCTCTTTTGTCAGAGTACACACATTATATTTTAAGAAAATATTTGTAAAATACAAAATTCTAAAATCAGTAAATCACAACAATTTGATTGTGTCGTTCTATTGTTCAGGTAGTTATAATGGAATGAACATAGCTTGTTAATATATGACAGACTTGTGTTAGATGTTATTTGGAGTTCTGTATGTTTCAGTTACTTGGATGTCAGATTGTTTGCCCATATTTGGAAAGTTTTGTGCTAGTACTACTTTTTTTTTTTTTTTTTTTTGGTGAAACTAGGGATTGGACTCAGGCCCTTGTGCTTACCAGGGAAGTACTTATTCCATTGAATCATCTCCTGGGCCCTTCTGCTATTACTTCTGCCCATGTTCTTTTTGTATCATTTGTATTGACTCCTTTCTCACTGATGCCTTTTAGTCTCATGTTGTTCATCTTTGCATCATCTTCCAGGTGATGCATTATTTTTTTTCTTGCATCCTGGTTATTTCTAAGAGATCTTTCCTTACCTTTTCACTAGCCTCAATGGCATCTTCAACATCTGAACTGTTATCTTCATTTTCACTCAAACTGTTTTGCAAGTTTGTGATTGAGATTTTAATTTCCATTGAATTAAATTCCAGATGAATTTTAGGAATGTTTTCTATTCAGTAGGTACTAAGGCTATAACTGCACCAAAGAGCAATATAGAAAGGAAAAGAGCAATATTGAAAGAGCAATATAGAAAGGAAATAGATCGCATGAACCTTAAATTATAAAATCAGTCCTAGACAACAACAAAAAGCAGGAGGCATTACAATCAGCAACTTGAAATTGTACGACAAACCTACTGTGACTCTGCTTCATGCGATCTCTTTCCTTCCTATATTGCTCTTTCAAGGATTCCATCATTTTTCTGATCTCCTCTATTTTTTATCAGTGTGTTCTTGAGAAGCAGTTGTTAATTCTTTCATTACAGTTACCCTTCCTTTTTTTCACTTCAGAGATTATTTCTGGTCTGATTTCCTCTATACTTTTCTGCAGTTGTTTTTTTTTTTTTTTTTTTTTTTTTTTTTTTTTTTTTTTTTTTTTTTTTTTTTTTTTTTTTTTTTTTTTTTTTTTTTTTTTTTTTTACTTCAGATGTTATTAATTTGGATATTTCAGCTGCATGATTCTCAATTTCTTCTGTGCTTGTTCTGGGTGGGCTCAAGGCCTGAGACTGCATTTTGCTCCTTCTATTTGTCATTTTGTATAGCACTGTCCTATGACATTTGGTGTAGAGCTTTGGTGCAGTTATAGCCTTAGTACCTACTGAAATTCTTACCCCAGAGAGATAATATAATTAAGGCAGTTATAGTTTTCTATTTACAGAACTACTACAAGGAACACTAATAATATTTAGCAGTTGACAAAAGTTTGTAGCTAATGAGTTTGTATTTTAGACAGTAAGTGCAATCATGTCTATATAGTTAAGCAGATGTTAACTTAGTTCTGCTAAAAGTTCTGTCTGATGACTTCCCCTTGAGTACCTGGTGTTCACCTTGGTTACCTTTTGTCCCCTGTCTCAGTCAAGAGAGAAAGAGGGAAGATGCTTTTATACATCTGGTGTAGCAAAGTGTCTCTGCTTACCAGGAGCAGATCTATGACATTGAATTCCTAATGTGCCTGGGTTGGCAGCCAGTGGAAGTGAACCTGCTGTGCCCCTCTGGCAAAATGTTCTGCTCCTGGATTAGCTGGGTGGTTCTGGCCCCCAATCTCTCTGCAGGGACTTCAGTTGCACAGTTTCAAACCAGGTCTGGAGGGGTCCAGAGAGCAAGAGAGGAAGACTCACAAATGGGCCTGTGTTGGGTCCAGAGGGAACCAGCAGGCAAAGGGGAGTACGGAAGATCTCCCACACATTTGCTGGTTCTGGGCTTGGGCTGAGTCTGGAGGGGTCCCAAGAGCACATTGGAAGTTCTCACTCACCGGCTGGGCCTGGGCTGGTTCTAGAAGGGTTTGGAGGGGAACTGAGAGCATCGTTGAATGTCTAACAAGCTGCACTTGAGCTGGGTCTGGAGGGATTCAGGGAAAGAAGGGGAACACAGAAGCTCTCCCACACACTTTCCGGGCCTCAGCTGGGCTGAGTCTGGAGGAGTCCCAAGAGTGCAGCAGAAGTTCTCACATACTTGTCCTGGGCTGGGTCTGGAATGCTCGAGGAGGCGCAGAGGAGTGTGGAAAGTCTCCTACACACTTGCCAGGCCTCAGCTGGGCTGGTTCTGGAGGGGTCCTGAGAGTATGGCAGAAATTCTCACATGCTGGTCCTGGGCTGGTTCTGGAGGGCTCCAGGGGAGGCATGGAAGCCTCGAAGCTCTCCCACACACTGGCCAGGCCTCAGATGGGCTGGGTCTGGAAGGGTTCTGAGAGTGTAGCAGAAGTTCTCACATGCTGGTCCTGGGTTGGGTCAGGAGGGCTCCAGGAGGCACAGGGGACTGTGGAAGCTCTCCTACACATTTGCCAGGTGTCAGATGGGCTGGGTCTATAGGGGTCCTGAGAGTACAGTGGAAGTTCTTACATCCTGGGCCTGGGCTGGTTCTGGAGGGATTTGGATGGGACCAGAAAGCATGGCTGAATGTCTCACAAGCTGCACTTGAGCTGGGTCTGTAGGGATTCAGGGAAAGCAGGGGAACACACACATGCTCTTCCACACAATTCCCGGGCCTCAGCTGGGCTGAGTCTGGAGGAATCCAAAGAGCGCAGCAGAAGTTGTCCTGGGCTGGGTCTGGATGGCTCCAGGAGGCGCAGGGTAGTGTGGAAACCCTCCTACACACTTGCCAGGGCTCAGCTGGGCTGGTTCTGGAGGGGTCCTGAGAATGTAGCAGAAATTCTCACATGCTGGTCCTAGGCTGGTTCTGTAGGGCTCGAGGAGGCGCAGGGGCGTGTGGAAGCACTCCTATACACTTGCCATGCCTCAGCTGGGCTGGTTCTGGAGGGGTCCAGCCACGGTGGCAGAAGTTCTCACATGCTGGTCCTAGGCTGGTTCTGGAATCCTCCAGGAGGCGCAGGGGAGTGTGGAAGCTCTCCTAGACACTTACCAGGCCTCAGATGGGCTGGATCTGGAACTGTGCTGAGACTGTAGGAGAAGTTCTCACATGCTGGTCCTGGGATGGCTCTGGAGGGCTCTAGGAGGCACAAGGGACTGTGGAAGCTCTCCTACACACTTGCCAGGCCTCAGTTTGGCTGGGTATGGAGGGTTCCCGTGAGTACATTGGAAGTTCTTACTCACAGGGTGGACCTGGGCTGGTTCTGGAGGGGTTTGCAGGGGTTCTGAAAGCGTGGATAAATGTCTCACAAGCTGCACTTGAGCTGGGTATAGAGGGATTCAGGGAAAGCAGGGGAACACAGAAGCTCTCCCACACACTCTCTGGGCCTCAGCTGGGCTAAATCTGGAGGAGTCCCCAGAGTGCAGCAGAAGTTCTCACATACTTGTCCTGGGCTGGATCTGGAGGACTCCAGGTGGCGCAGGAGAGTGTGGAAGCTCTCCTACACACTTGCCAGTCCTCAGATGGGCTGTGTATGGACAGGTCCTGAGAGTGTAGCCAAAGTTCTCACATGCTGGTCAGCTTCTGGGTCTGGAGGGCTCCAGGAGGCGCAGGGGAGTATGGAAGCTCTCCTACACACTTTTCAGGCCTCAGATGCGCTGGGTCTGGAAGGGTCCTGAGAGTGCAGCCGAAGTCCTCACATGCTGTTCCTGGGCTGGGTCTGGAAGGCTCCAGGAGGTGCAGGGGAGTGAGGAAGCTCTCCTACACACGTGCCAGGCCTCAGCTGGGCTCGTTCTGGAGAGGTACTGAGAGTGTGGCCCAAGTTTTCATATGCTGGTCCTGGGCTGGTTCGGGAATGCTTCATGAGGCAAAGGGGACTGTGGAAGCACTCCTACACACTTGCCATGCCTCAGCTGGGCTTGGTCTAGAGGGGTCCCGAGAGTACATTGGAAGTTCTTCCTCCCAGGCTGGGCCTGGGCTAGTTCTGGAGAGGTTTGGAGGGGACCAGAAAGCATGGCTGAACGTTTCACAAGCTGCAATTTTGCTGGGTGTGGAGGGATTCAGGGAAAGCAGGGGAACACAGAAACTCTCCCAAACAGTCTCTGGGCCTCAGCTGGATTCAGTCTGGAGGAGTCCCAAGAGCGGAGTAGAAGTTCTCACATACTTGTCCTGGGCTGAGTTTGGAGGGCTCCAGGAGGTGCATGGGAGTGTGGAAGCCCTCCTACACACTTGCCAGGACTCAGCTGGGCTGATTTTTGACGGGTCCTGAGAGTGTAGCAGAAGTTCTCACATGCTGGTCATAGGCTGGTTCTGTAGGGTTCGACGAGGTGTAGGGGAGTGTGGAAGCACTCCTACACACTTGCCAGGCCTCAGCTGGGCTGGTTCTGGAGGGGTCCTGCCAGGGTGGGAGAAGTTCTCACATGCTGGTCCTTGGCTAGGTCTGGAGGGCACCAGGAGGTGCAGTGGAAGGTGGAAGCTGTCCTACACACTTGCCAGGCCTCAGTTGGGCTGGTTCTGGAGGGGTCCTGAGAGTGTAGCAGAAGTTCTCACATGCTGTTGCTAGGCTTTGTCTGGAGGTCTCCAGGAGGAGCAGGGGAGTGTGGAAACCCTGCTACACACTTGCCAGGCCTCAGCTTGGCTGCTTCTGAAGGGGTCCTGAGAGTGTCGCAGAAGTTCTCACATATTGGTCCTAGGCTGGGTCTGGAATTCTCCAGGAGGCGCAGGGGAGTGTGGAAGCTCTCCTACAGATTTGCCAGACCTCAGCTGGGCTGGTTCTGGAGGGGTCCTGAAAGGGTGGCAGAAATTCTCACATGATGCTCCTAGGTTGGGTCTTGAGGGCTCCAGGAGGCTCACGGGAGTGTGGAAGCTCTCCTGCACACTTGCCAGGCCTCAGATGGGCTGGGTCTGGAAGGGTCCTGAGAGTGTAGCAGAAGTTCTCACATGCTGTTCCTGGACTGGGTCTGGACGGCTCCAGGAGGTGCATGGGAGCATGGAAGCTCTCCTACACACTTGCCAGGCCTCAGGTGGGCTGGTTCTGGAGAGGTACTGAGAGTGTGGCACAAGTTTTCATATGCTGGTCCTTGGCTGGGTCTGGAATGCTTCAGGAGGCACAGCGGACTGTGGAAGCTCTCCTACACACCTGCCAGGCCTCAGTTGGGCTGGGTCTAGTGGGGTCCCAAGAGTACATTGGAAGTCCTTACTCACAGGCTGGGCCTCGGCTGGTTCTGGAGTGGTTTGGAGGGTACCTGAAAGCATGGGTGAATGTCTCACAAGCTGCACTGGAACTTGGTCTGGAGGGATGCACGGAAAGCAGGGGAACACAGGAGCTCCCCCACACACTCTCCGAGCCTCAGCTGGGCTGAGTCTGGACAAGTCCCCAGAGCGCAGCAGAAGTTCTCACATACTTGTCCTGTGCTGGGTCTCAAGGGCTCCAGGAGGCTCAGGGGAGTGTGGAATCCCTCCTACACACTTGCCAGGCCTCAGATGGGCTGGGTCTGGAGGGGTCTTGTGAGTGTGGCAGAAGGTCTCACATGTTGGTCCTGGGCTGGGTCTGGAGGGCTCCAGGAGGCACAGGGGACTGTGGATGCTCTCCTACACACTGGCCAGGCCTCAGCTGGGCTGGTTCTTGAGGGATCCTGAGAGTGTAACAGAAGTTCTCACATGCTGGTACTACGCTGGGTCAGGAGGGCTCAAAGAGACACATGGGACTGTGGAAGCCCACCTACACACTTGCCAGGCCTCAGATGGGCTGGGTCTGGAAGGGTCCTGAGAGTGTACTAGAAGTTCTCACATGCTGGTCCTTGGCTGGGTCTGGACGGCTCCAGGACGTGCAGAGGAGCGTGGAAGCTCTCCTACACACTTGCTAGGCCTCAGCTAGGCTGGTTCTGCAGAGGTCCTGAGAGTGTGGCACAAGTTCTCATATGCTGGTCATGGGCTGGGTCTGGAATGCTTCAGGAGGCACAGGGGACTGTGGAAGCTCTCCTACACACTTTCCAGCGCTCAGTTGGGCTGGGTCTAGAGGGGTCCCGAGAGTACATTGGAAGTTCTTACTCAGAGGCTGGGCCTGGGCTGGTTCTGGAGGGGTTTGGAGGGGACTGGAAAGCATCGCTGAACGTCTCACATGCTGCACTTGAGCTGGGTGTGGAGGAATTCAGGGAAAGCAGGGGAACACAGAAGCTCTCCCACACAGTCTCCGGGCCTCAGCTGGGCTGAGTCTGGAGGATTCCCAAGAGCGG